>OU896708.1:33584722-33724500 GCA_918026855.4 Phaedon cochleariae
CGACTTTGACTATGTTGTAACCTTACTATATTCAAAATTAAGATATTTTGAAGCAAAACAGAAAGAATGGTTACTTGCGAACGGCAGCTGTTGGTCAGAAAAGCACTATGGGTTCGTTAAATAGAAAAGATTGCATAACTCAATAATCAAAAAAAAAAATAGGCGCCACTCAACTTTTGAATTATCACAACTATTGACCCATGGATCACAAGTAGCTATCTGGAAAGTTAAGGAACCAAATAGAAAAAGTTTTATAAAGAATATTTGACTGCATAATAGTGATATTTGGGAATTATAAGATTAGTGAATGTTCATCATACCATAAATGAAAGTCATAATAAACGTGACACATATATTATATACATATATACAACAACGTGATGGGTGAAAATGTTTCTGAAATTAAGGTATATCCTATTGACAAAAAAAGTTATTGTGAACAATCGATGCACATAATTATGATAGATGTAAATATCAATATGAATATGTATTATATAATGTTTTACAGACAAAAAATGTGATCAATCGTGGATCATGTGATAGATGTAGATATTATCAATTTAAAACTCATTATATAATATTTTACTGACAAAAAATGTGATCAATCGATGATCATTTGATGGATGGGAATATGATCAATATAGGAAATCATGTAATAAAAAAATGCATATTCTGATGTTACCAAGTCTCTAGGTGATGTCTAGTATAAATAATCAAACAAGTAGTAAAAAAAATCAGCTATTCGCAGGGGCTACCGCATAGTACTATGTTTCGCTTACATAAGCATTTGGTCAAAAAAAATAAATCAAAAATCAATTTATATACCTATAAAAATTATAGGGACAGAAATTTGGTCAAAACAAAATTATTATATATTATACCTGAATGATCAGTAATTACCACCCTTTTAAAGAATATTTTCCATCACGCTGCGGACAGACGAAGCTGACAATTTAGCAGCTGAAGCTGGCGGCTGGAGCAGACAGAAGAACAGCTGAAGCTGAACGATGTAGAGCTAGCAGGAACCAGATGATGCGAGCTGGGACGGGACAACCAATGAGTTGCTGAGACTGATGGATGTAACCAAAGCTAGCAGCTGGAGTCGACGACGTTAATGACGATGAAACATCTGATGATGACACCTCGTGGAGGACCGCATGGTACAGTAACCACATGGCTGAACTGTACAGCATCGTATGCCGGGATCAAAAAAATGTGGGCTTGAATGCCCTCCCAAAAAAACCCTATTTGAAAGAAAAAAAAATACCGGTCACGCCTGGAATCGATTTCTGGTGGAGAAAAGTGGGAATAAACTTCCATAGGACTCACCTTCTTCGAAGGGTACAACCGGAGATCAAAAAAATTGCCCAGGTCCACGTGGTCGATCCTGGACAGAGACTTCTGGCTTGCCGGGAACCAAATCAAACGGCTGGAGTTTCTGGAAAGATCCTGGTGGTAGCAGCTATGAGGTTTCCACTGTCCCTTGGAAGGCGGGAATACAAAATCCAGGCTGAACCTGTTACCTCACTGCAGAAGTTGCACCTTAGCACATCTGATCTCTTCGAACACCAGAACCAAAGTGTCCGTGATAATGTACTAAAGTACCTTTCATCTTTCCGGAAACGGATCTCTCGCCATTGTTCTATTGTCTTGGAAGACCAGAATAGAAAAGGAGCAGAAAATAGTGACTCTCGCAAATTTCCCTTAGAACTGACCAATCCTGTGATACCATTTATGATCTACACCTGCACGATTCTACACTACTCTTACCAAATTCAACAACTTCTTAGGAATTCCAAGAATAAACCTGGCAACCTCGATTTTGGTATTCTTGGTGCGAGAAATGGGAGGAGTTTTAGATGGAGTGACAGAGGTGACAGTGATGACAATCTACAAGTGATGGATAGGTGGACTCTGCTTTTGAAAATGGGATGAAAAGCAAAACAATGGAAATAAACTTGTGAAAAAGGCCCAACCGAACTGAAGAGGTATTTCCCACATGAGACAAGACCTTATACCAATTTCCAAAAGGTATCCTGCGAACCATCATCGTAGATTGGACTCCTGTTATGTTCTGGTGAGTAGTTTGCCAACTCTGCTTGATAATGTAAATAATACAAATCCTGTATTTTAGGAAAAGTATTCATCCTCTCATCACCAAATTGGCTGATTCAACCTCGAGATTGACCAAGAATCATTTTGTCATCACTATGTTTCGTATGTACTACTCTTAAACCTTTTAGATGTACCAGGTAGGTTGAACTGAATAAAGTTGTGAAATTTTCAGACGTTTCCTTGATGAACTTTGATATTTACAATACAATAATTCCAAAAAATATTTTGATTCCATTTTAAGCCTAATATAAAGTGTGAAAAACTTGAAAGCTATCCTAATATTGAGAAAAGCTATATTCCAAATATTTTGAAATCCATAAAAATAAAGTGTGAAAAATTTAAATGCTACACACCTCTCTTCCCTGGGAAAAAAAATAGATCAACCATTGATCTATTTTTTTTGAGGGCTAATTTTGGGGTGGTAACTCTGCGTACCAAACAATCCTGTGGATGTCACAATCGGTAATTTACTAATTCGGGTAATGTCTAATTTTAATTCTTCAATGTCTAATCGGTAGGTCTGCCAAAATCAGGATTTGAGAGGTGCAAAAAAATCCTATTGCTAAATTGCTATTATATACAAAAAATCTACATGATGTGAAAATCACTGGTTAATCATGGAAAACACGATTACCCTATCGTTATTCAAAATGAAAATATAACAGTAATGTTCTCTTGGCCAAGGAGAAGAAAAACTGTTGAGAGAAACGTTTGACAGTTGATATAGACTAATGTCTATAACTATCAAACTTTTTCTCTATTCTCAAAATTATTTCGTTGCCTACACAGAAGGACCAACTATTCTTCAAAATTCATGTCGCCTACACAGAAGGACCGACAGTTTTCGAAATTTACGTCGCCTACACAGAAGGACCGACAATTTTCAAAAGTGCAAGATTATTTTACTCACAAACTAATCGCACCAAATATTATACCTGATAATATGCTAACCTACAGACACATCAGAATTTGAGCCAAAACATGGCTTCAGGTCCTTAATGTGCCAATCTCCAGCAGGAGATCCATCTAAATTATTCAAGGTATAAACCAACCTAGATTACTTATTCGTGACTATACACTCAGTATATTTAGGTGCCAACTTGGCACTAAGTTTTGACGCTGCTTCAGACAGTACTTTATTTCTCTTAAAAATATGATCGCCTACATTGAAATTGAAATCTCTTTTTCTGAGATTGTAAGATTTTTTATTCCTATTATATGCAGTGTTTAATTCAATTTTGACATCTTTGAAAACATTTGCGAGCCCAGAAATATTTTCAAAATATGTTTCCCTGTCTGGAGGACACATAACAATGTCCTTAGTACTAGAAACCTCACTATAATATTTTCCAGACAAAGGAATAATTCTTTCGAAATTTAACAATGTAGGTGGATAGTTGTGTACTTCATGAAAAGAGGTATTGATAGCTTGCTGAATCTTGTGAATTTCCTTGTCCCAATTCTTATGTTCACCGATATAACTGCGTATTGCTTGACCAATGGTTTTATTGCTACGTTCTACAAAATTACAATGTGGAGAGTATCGAGGAGTATACCATATTTTCTGAACTTGGTACTCGTCTGCAAGTTTCTTGAAGGCTTTGCCAGCAAATTGTTGTCCATTATCGCAGATTATAAACTGAGGCACTCCATGAACTAAAAATACATTATTCTCCATGAATTTTACTACATTAGAAGCCGTAGCATCTCTCATGGGACAAAGAAGAGTATATTTTGAAAACCAATCACAAATTGTTAGTAAATAAGTAAAACCTCTCGGGGAACGAGGAAATGGACCCATAATATCCACCGCTATAATTTGGAAGGGAAACTCAGCAGATTTTTCTGATCCCATCAACCCCATACGTGATGTGTTTGACAACTTCTGAGCCTGGCAAACCTTGCAGGATCGAACGAACTTCAAGATATCGGCTCTCATTTTCGGCCAATAGTAAAACTGCTGGACACGAGAAAATGTTTTATAGTAACCAAAGTGTGAACAGGTCGGCGGGTCATGAAGATGTCGAATCACCTCAGAACGCTGCGATTTAGGTACTACTTGTTTCCATTCGACTTCGTTGGTCTCAAAGGGCAATTTTGAAGGGACGAATTTATAAAGAAGTTCTCCCTCTACTTTAAACTGTGGAAAATTTTGATTCTGGTCATTCATAACTTTTTGACACATAGAAGTATACCATTTATCTGACTCGTCAGGAACAACCTCGATCAGTAGAACCTGTGGATCTGCCTGGGGATCTTCGGTCACAGTGGTTTCTCTAGATGGAATTCTTGAAAGGAAATCGGGTACTACATTCGACAAACCTTTGCGATGAATCAACTCAAAAGAGTATTGCCTCAATTTGACTGCCCAACGAGCAAGTCTCCCACAGGGATCTTTCAAATTGTTTAGCCATAAAAGGCTACTGTGATCAGTTATGGCTTTGAATGATTCACAACCCTCGATATAAGACCGGAATTTTTCGATCAAAAAAATGAGACTAAGCAATTCCCTTTCTGTAACCGTATAATTACGTTCAGCCCTAGACAATGATCTCGAAGCATATGCTATCACCTTCTCCTGACCATCTATCTCTTGTGTGAGAACCCCTCCGATTCCGACGTCACTGGCATCGCACTGAATAACAAAAGGCTTGGAAAAATCTGCAGAGCTCAAAATTGGTGCAGAAACTAGGGCTTTCTTAACCCCTAAGAAAGCATTTTCAGCCTCTGGAGACCACTGGATCGGCTGCTTCTTCTTCTTACCCTTCAATAAGGCGTTGATAGGTGCCATCAGAGTAGAGAAGTTACCTATAAAGCGTCTGTACCAAGAACATAACCCAGTAAACCTTTTGATCTCCGTGCTAGTCGTTGGTCGAGGGTAATTAACCATCACTGCTACCTTGTCTGGGTCCGTACGAATTCCTTCCCTATCTATCACAAATCCTAAATACCTCAAAGATGTCTTGAAAAATTCGCACTTCTTCAAGTTCACAGTTAGATTAGCTTCCTGAAGAATTTCTTTCACCTTTTCCAAAAGAGATAAATGTTCTTCAAAAGTTGCAGAGGTTATAATGATATCATCCAAGTAAGTGAAAATATTTGGCTCGAATTTTGGACCAAACAATGCATCGCAGAGACGTTGCTGCGTTTGCGCGCTATTACGAAGTCCAAAGGGCATCACGGTGAAATGGAAAAGTCCCCTACCAGGAACGCTGAAAGCAGTTTTCTCCCTAGAAGATTTGTCTAACGAAACTTGCCAAAACGCTTTCCTAAGATCGATACTAGAGATATATTTGGCATCCCTTGACTGATTTAATATTCTATCTATTCTAGGTAGAGGATAGCTATCATGTTTGGTCACTTCATTCAGGTTTCTACCATCAAAACAAAACCTATATTCACCTGAGGGCTTCTTAACTAATATAACTGGGCTATTCCATGGGCTATGTGATTTTTCTACAACTCCTAATTTTAACATATCATCAAGTTCATTCTGCGAAATTTTCAGCATGTAAGGTGACATCAAATATTGTTTTGTTCCAAATGGTTTCGCATCACCTGTCTCGATCGATAACTTTATTTTATCAGTGCGCCCCAAACGTGTATCACTACTGACTTCCTCAAATGATTTGATAACAGTTTGCATTTTTAATCTTTGCCCTTGAGATAATTCATCTAAATTATCTAAACCTAATGTACCAGAAGAACAACTATCACCAGCAATTGCTAATATATTATTGTCAGTAACTCCACTATGAATTGTCCATGATTCATTATCAAAATCAATTTTCAACTTAAATTGTTTGCAAAAGTCACTACCTAATATCAAAGAATATGGCAGCGAAGGGACTACCAAAACAGGAACAATCTGAATAGAATTGTCTATGCGTACTGGTAGATCTACTACACCCTGTACATTACTCTCCGAGCCATCAACTGAAGTTATATTTTTCAATCTGGAAATATTTATGTTCAAATCGAGATCTTTCAAAAGATATAGAGCTTTTTGTCCACACACTGAAACATTTGCACCACTATCAAGTAAACAAACTACGATTTTATCCAAAATATTTACTTCTATATACGGCCTATTATCTTTCGGCTTATGAACAAAATATGGGGCAACATTATTAGAAAAATTGTATTCTGTATAAAATTTCTTTACAGTTGATAACTAACTATTCCAGTCAGATCGATTGAAAAATTTAGCTGAGGGTTTTGAAAGTTCTCCGAAATTAGCTCTACGAGACTGGGGAAAAGAATCAGAGCTAAAAACTCTTAGCCCCGCTATGCGTTTCCCGTACATTTTTTGCAGTCTTTGGAAGTGACATCAGCACATCCGCACTTGAAACAAAATTTAGCAACAATATTTTGTTTAGCTTTACAATCCCTAAAACTGTGGTTAGGTTGTAAACATCGCCAGCAAATGAAAACACTTGAATCCCCTGAAGATGAAACTGTTTCTACTTTAGGTTTCCTTTTATTGAAATTTGATGAGGAATTATTTTTCCTACTAAATCGATCTGGTCTTGACTTATTTGTGGATTTATTTTGTCGAGAGGAAGTCGGGTGAGATTCAGTTATGTAAGCTAGCTCTGGGTCAACCAAACTTGAAACAGATTTTTTTTTTTTTTTTTTATCGATTGGAGCGCACGAAAGGGAATCCCTATAATGTTCAAAGAACATCGTGCGTTCCTAGGGAGGATAGGGACAGGAGGTAGGTATTGGAATTTCTTTTGAATTTTTGGAGATTATATGTTGTTGGGAATACTTCCACAGGCAATGAATTCCAGATTTAGAGCAAGATGCCAAACTCAATATGTCAGCTTCTTCCAACTTTTTACAAAGGGTTGATAAATTCTCAACACTATCAATATCATGAAGAGCAAGTCTTTTACGATATTCAGCTTGTAAACCAAGTCTTATAAATTTAATTTTTGTGACTTCAGCTGCAGGACGGCTAAGTCGACTGAACAATGTTTCAATACAAGCAATATACAAAATAACTGGTTCATATTTACCCTGTTTACGCAATTTGATTTGACTCCAAACTTCATCATCAAAATCAGAAGTGAGAAAATCTTTTTTCAACCTACAAAGTAGTTCATCCCAACTATTTACCTGTGTTTTCACTTGTCTATACCAGAAAGTGGCTTTACCGGTGAATAAATCGTAAGCAGACTCAAAAAGATGTTGTTTCGTGATATTTCTGGCTAGAGCAAGTTCTTCTACACGTTCTATGAATGAGAGTAAGTTCTTTGGTTCACCATCAAACTGTGTATTCAATTTATAAACTGGAAAATTTTTTGTGTTAGTTGAAACTGGCATATAACGTGAGTTTGAATTTGCCTGTGGCTGTGCAAAGACGTTTGAGCTACTCAAGTCAACTGGATCGGATTCTACATTTTCGTGAAGTTCAGCTTCCCGCTGTACTGCAGTTGCATATGATTCGTTTTTAAAATTCAAAATAAGGGCATGTCTAGCATCAGCAGGATCTAAACGAATTCTCTGTATCCGGAAATTGATGTGAAGTAATCTACTGTAAGCTCGTTTATATGAAGAGTCTGATGTTGGACCTTTAAAATCTTTAATGAGAGTTTCCAAAGAGTCTAAAGTAGCCTGAATTTCTTGAACCTCAACATCAAAGTCGTATGAAGGATCTTGCAATGTTCTGATATCAGTTCCCTGTTGTCTTTCTTTATCTAATAATCTACCCAAAATTTTCCTTTTATCATCTTGACCTTTAGATGATATAATATTCCTAATTTTCAATTCATAGTTGAGTTCTGACAATAACAGATGGATGGGTTTGAATTCCTTATCCATTTTCAAAAAAACTTATCAATTCAAAAATTTTAAATGTTTAAGTACAAAATCTAATTAAAATAATTAATTAGTGGCAACACCGCAAAAATGTAGGTACCTGAAATAATGTCTGAAGCAGTGTCCTACCAAGATTCCAAAAAACTGAAGGACATATTGAACAACCAAGTGGTAAAAACGATCATCATCAAAAAAGAAACGTTCGCCAGTCTCGGGTCAACTCCGCATCCGACCAACTTTTTGATTCATGAAAAAATTTTAATATAATATATGTCACCAGATTATTTATAATATGACTGAACATTCATTAGAAAAAATGAGTCATGAAAAATCGGGCCCCACATATGGGCGTCATTTGTGTAACCTTACTATATTCAAAATTAAGATATTTTGAAGCAAAAAAAAAAGAATGGTTACTTGCGAACGGCAGCTGTTGGTCAGAGAAGCACTATGGGTTCGTTAAATAGAAAAGATTGCATAACTCAATAATCAAAAAAAAAATAGGCGCCACTCAACTTTTGAATTATCACAACTATTGACCCATGGATCACAAGTAGCTATCTGGAAAGTTAAGGAACCAAATAGAAAAAGTTTTATAAAGAATATTTGACTGCATAATAGTGATATTTGAGAATTATAAGATTAGTGAATGTTCATCATACCATAAATAAAAGTCATAATAAACGTGACACATATATTATATACATATATACAACAACGTGATGGGTGAAAATGTTTCTGAAATTTAGGTATATCCTATTGACAAAAAAAGTTATTGTGAACAATCGATGCACATAATTATGATAGATGTAAATATCAATATGAATATGTATTATATAATGTTTTACAGACAAAAAATGTGATCAATCGTGGATCATGTGATAGATGTAGATATTATCAATTTAAAACTCATTATATAATATTTTACTGACAAAAAATGTGATCAATCGATGATCATTTGATGGATGGGAATATGATCAATATAGGAAATCATGTAATAAAAAAATGCATATTCTGATGTTACCAAGTCTCTAGGTGATGTCTAGTATAAATAATCAAACAAGTAGTAAAAAAAATCAGCTATTCGCAGGGGCTACCGCATAGTACTATGTTTCGCTTACATAAGCATTTGGTCAAAAAAAATAAATCAAATATCAATTTATATACCTATAAAAATTATAGGGACAGAAATTTGGTCAAAACAAAATTATTATATATTATACCTGAATGATCAGTAATTACCACCCTTTTAAAGAATATTTTCCATCACGCTGCGGACAGACGAAGCTGACAATTTAGCAGCTGAAGCTGGCGGCTGGAGCAGACAGAAGGGCAGCTGAAGCTGAACGATGTAGAGCTAGCAGGAACCAGATGATGCGAGCTGGGACGGGACAACCAATGAGTTGCTGAGACTGATGGATGTAACCAAAGCTAGCAGCTGGAGTCGACGACGTTAATGACGATGAAACATCTGATGATGACACCTCGTGGAGGACCGCATGGTACAGTAACCACATGGCTGAACTGTACAGCATCGTATGCCGGGATCAAAAAAATGTGGGCTTGAATGCCCTCCCAAAAAACCCTATTTGAAAGAAAAAAAAACCGGTCACGCCTGGAATCGATTTCTGGTGGAGAAAAGTGGGAATAAACTTCCATAGGACTCACCTTCTTCGAAGGGTACAACCGGAGATCAAAAAAATTGCCCAGGTCCACGTGGTCGATCCTGGACAGAGACTTCTGGCTTGCCGGGAACCAAATCAAACGGCTGGAGTTTCTGGAAAGATCCTGGTGGTAGCAGCTATGAGGTTTCCACTGTCCCTTGGAAGGCGGGAATACAAAATCCAGGCTGAACCTGTTACCTCACTGCAGAAGTTGCACCTTAGCACATCTGATCTCTTCGAACACCAGAACCAAAGTGTCCGTGATAATGTACTAAAGTACCTTTCATCTTTCCGGAAACGGATCTCTCGCCATTGTTCTATTGTCTTGGAAGACCAGAATAGAAAAGGAGCAGAAAATAGTGACTCTCGCAAATTTCCCTTAGAACTGACCAATCCTGTGATACCATTTATGATCTACACCTGCACGATTCTACACTACTCTTACCAAATTCAACAACTTCTTAGGAATTCCAAGAATAAACCTGGCAACCTCGATTTTGGTATTCTTGGTGCGAGAAATGGGAGGAGTTTTAGATGGAGTGACAGAGGTGACAGTGATGACAATCTACAAGTGATGGATAGGTGGACTCTGCTTTTGAAAATGGGATGAAAAGCAAAACAATGGAAATAAACTTGTGAAAAAGGCCCAACCGAACTGAAGAGGTATTTCCCACATGAGACAAGACCTTATACCAATTTCCAAAAGGTATCCTGCGAACCATCATCGTAGATTGGACTCCTGTTATGTTCTGGTGAGTAGTTTGCCAACTCTGCTTGATAATGTAAATAATACAAATCCTGTATTTTAGGAAAAGTATTCATCCTCTCATCACCAAATTGGCTGATTCAACCTCGAGATTGACCAAGAATCATTTTGTCATCACTATGTTTCGTATGTACTACTCTTAAACCTTTTAGATGTAACAGGTAGGTTGAACTGAATAAAGTTGTGAAATTTTCAGACGTTTCCTTGATGAACTTTGATATTTACAATACAATAATTCCAAAAAATATTTTGATTCCATTTTAAGCCTAATATAAAGTGTGAAAAACTTGAAAGCTATCCTAATATTGAGAAAAGCTATATTCCAAATATTTTGAAATCCATAAAAATAAAGTGTGAAAAATTTAAATGCTACAATGTTTACACTGTAACTGCAGTCTAGCATCTGAAATGCATACAGTTGAAGCAGATACGATTGCAGTGACCGTTCGAGACGACTCTGAATGGTATATAACGAGTACAATAGGCAAATGAAGATACATCGACTTCATCGTTGTGCGCACTTTATCTCTCTATCCTATCATCCTACATTGACACTATTGAAGCATACAAGTTTGCATCGACCATATAAGACTACTCCCAAGCGGGTATAACGCATACAGCTTATAGAACAAGAAACTTCGACTTCGACTATGTTTACACTGTAACTCTGCAGTCTAGCATCTGACATGTATATAGTTGAAGCAGATATGATCGTAGTGACATGAGAAACTTTTGGAGGGTATATAGCAAGTACAATAGGCAGATGAAGATACATCGACTTCATAGGTGTGCACACTCTATCTCTCTATCCTATCATTTCACATGCATACTATTGAGGCAGACGAGTTCGCAATGCCCATATGAGACGACGTTCAAGCGCGTATAACGCACACAGAAACTATGCAGTCTAGCATCTGACATGCATACAGTTGAAGCAGATATGATCGCAGTGACCATATAAGACGACTTTGAAGGGTATATAGAAAGTGAAATCGGCAGATGAAGATATATCGACTTCATCGGAGTGCACACTCTATCTCATTATCCTATCATCTCACATGGATACTATTGAAGCAGACGAGTTCGCAATGCCCATATGAGACGACTTCCAAGCGGGTATAACGCACAAGATTTGCTGAACAAGAAACTTCGACTTCGACTATGTTTACACTGTAACTCAGCAGTCTAGCATCTGACATGCATAAAGTCGAAGGAGATACGATTGCAGTGACCGTATAAGACGACTTTGAAGGGTATATAACGAGTACGAAAGGCAAATGAAGATACATCGACTTCATCGTTGTGCACAATAAATCTCTCTATCCTATCATCTTACATTGACACTATTGAAGCAGACAAGTTTGCATTGACCATATAAGACGACTTCCAAGAAGGACTCTGCAGTCTAGCATCTGACATGCATACAGTTGAAGCAGATATGATCGTAGTGACATGAGACACATTTGGAGGACATATAGCAAGTACAAAAGGCAGATGAAGATACATCGACTTCATCGGTGTGCACACTCTATCTCTCTTTTCTATCATTTCACATGGATACTATTGAGGCTACGAGTTCGCGATGCCCATATGAGACGACGTCCAAGCGAGTATAACGCACACAACTTGCACAAGAAAAAACTTCGACTACGACTATGTTTACACAAAAACTCTGCAGTCTAGCATCTGACATGCATACAGTTGAAGCAGATATTATTACCTTCCTTTCCTTTTACCGTTATCAAGGGAGAAACGGTCAAGGTGCAATAAAAGCAGTTTGCATAAAAACAAAAGGAATGGTTCTTACCTCAAGTTAGCTCTGTGGAGAGGGGTCGTGGGGAAGGTAAAAATAATAAACTTATTCCTGTTTATTACTCTCAAGACAACCGAAGTTGATTTATTATCATATATCACCTCAGAGTAAGGAGCACAACAATATACAGCCCTCGATACAACCATAGGAAATTCTGGATGATCACAATATTACATAGTACTTGGGGTGAAAGTGAGAATACAAGAGTGCAGATTCACTCGATAGTGAAAAAAGTGGAGCTGAAATCCTTATCCTCTCATTTATATGTATATACCATTTCATTAACTTGTACAAAGGAGAGAAACAAATTGCGTTCTATCATAGATTATATCTCCTTATTCTACATATACCTTGGTCAATCTAAACGCTATCTACTAGGTAGCGAAATATTATAGCAATTGAGCAAAAGGTGAGCAAGTGTCAGGCAGTAAATGGTAGCGAAGCCAAGCAGACATGCAGATTTCAAAAGTATTGGAGTTGGAACGGGCTTACTTGGTAGGTAGGTGAGTACAAGAGGTGGGTAGTTGGTAGTTCGTCGAATCCTCACTACAATTTTTCTTCTCCCTATATCAGACCTGGGGGAAGGTCAGTTCGCTTCACGCAATTAATATGGGTGCAGAATTTGTAATCAAAGGCCAAGCATGGCTTCACCAGCCGATCACTATAACCTTTATTACTATTTCCAAATGATGTCCAGGACTACAACCGGAGATAAAAGGCCCAAAATAACGAGCATAAGTTTCCCAGAACTAGAGTGAGAAATAAATATTCGGCCCTATAAAAATAGTGAATTGAGGATAGCACCTACCTCGGATGTTAGGGGGCCTTGAAGGAGGTTATGGTATGATACCACGAATGATTCAACGTGATAAATCCACAAAGTCATGTCAACGATCATCCAAATGATCAATAGGTTACGTTATTTGAATCAGTCTTCCTCGTTAGGCTTTCGTTAAATCCGTATAATTACGAGTAGATGAAAAGCACCTGCTTTCGAATATTTCGACGAAAGCTGAAAAAAACCCCTCAGCGATACCCGATATCCCAAAAATAAGACCTCCAGGATTGACATCCACTTGTCAGTTGTGCCGCCAAGAAAGAAGCCGAATCTATAATGTAGCGTATCCGTGTCGATGACCGCTATCTACCTAGACAGTACGCTGTTTCATGTTGTGACATGACAGCACAAGTACGTCCCAAGGACGTCCTGAAGCCGTTCGCGTCGGACATTTCAAACGTCCCGAGGACGTCCATTTGAGGTACGACGGACGTCTTCAGGACGTTTTGGGGACCTACGATGTTACAAAATCGGAGGTCCCCAGAACATACGATTAAGGTCTGTTTTGGACCCTTTGGGGACGTTTTGAGGATCATTTGGGGACATTTTGAGGACCATTTGGGGACGTTTTGAGGACGTTTTGAGGAAGTGCATCATACGTCCCTTCATGGTACGGCGAACGTCTTTGGGACGTTCGAAGGACGTACGATTCAGGTCGATTTCAGGTCTGAACCCAGTCAAAAAATAAAAATTCCAGATCTAGAGGTGACGTAATATAATATACTACATGATACATCATGAAGGTAATATATCGATTGAATGTTACACGTCAATATAAATATTTGGTTGGGTTTTCTCGATCATCAGACTTGCACATTGATTCATAATTTCTCATTTAGATGTGGCACCCATCCTCTCCGAAGATCTCTTCAGCCAGCTTTGTATAGAGGCTTCAGTGGATTTGTGATCCTTTGAAAGTCCCGATTTTTGCGCAGCATCTTGAAAAAAAAAATACATGAAAATTAGTAATATCTTCCATTTTTAGTGTTTTCAACTAAACAATGATATATCGTGAAATATACCAGAATGTTACCCAGGAAAATGCGATACTGTTGTGTGTTATTTGAACACAAAACTATCTAGATGAATTCAATGTCACTGGTGTACACCAATAAAAATGCCTTCCACAATGGCTATTGAATAGTAATTTGAAATGAATTTACTTCTGGGAGTTCCAAGGAATGATGGTGAGTTTTCCTTTCTACTTCTGGGAGTACCAAGGAATGATGGCGAGTTTTCCTTTCCAGGCTCATTGATAATATCCAAACAGTCTAGAAGAAAAATAGTATATTATTAGTATACAGAAGTAGTCAGTCAATGATCTGAATTAAATATGGAATTTTTCTCCAGTTCAAAAATGAACTGAAAAAGTATTGATATTTCTCATCCTAGAATTCGAAGTAATCAGAAATGTGTGACCTTATTTTTGTAAAAAAAATAATGAGCACTTGCAAACGGCAGCTTTTCATCAGTAGGCACTATGGGTTCGTCTCAAAAGAAATTAATAAAGGACTTAATATTCATTTAGATTATTTCAATAAAAAGGAGGGGCGCCACAGCAACTTTTAAACAAGAAGATTTTTTATTATTTGGGTAGTTGTGCAACCAAACAATTATGAAAATGATGTTATTCCAGCTAATCAGAAAAATGAAAATGTAGGTATGATGTTCTGAATCATGAGAGCAGAGTAAACAAATTCAACAAATAAATAAAATGCATAGATACATAAAAAACAACATTTATTATTACTCCATGGTGGCGCAGGGGTGGAATGAATGGAGATAACCAAATTGTCAAGATAAGATCACAACAGGTGAATATTATAAAATAAACTGAATCAAATATGTATATGTTGCAAAAAACTTCAATATATCTGTATTATGAAAAGTGGTATTTCAAATCTCTTTTCTATTAGGAATATCTGTCTTAAGAGATTCATACTTAAACTTCATGAAAGTAAATAATTTAGGCAAGTACCTATTTATCTTTACCACCGCATAGTACTATGTGTTGGGTTCGATTTACAGAACTTCAAAGGAAATATGTTAAATATATCATGTCAGAAATATTGAAGATGAAATATATCCCAAAAATGTATAAAATAAAAAAATAAACATTCTGGCCTGATTAGGATCCTTCTCGCTGCACAGCTGCAACCAGCTGCATCACCATGGGGAAATGGAGGAGTGCCTTGAAGTCAGCCTACAAAAATGGCTGCTGTACGTCCAGGCTGCTTGCAAAACCTAACTGCATCCTGATGGTCTGGAGGAAGTTGGAAGAGCTCCCAGGCTTGGTTGCTCCATAAGTAGCCAAGAAGTATGGATGAGGCACCTGCCTCTGCACGACATGGGCATAGTGGCGAGAGTAGAGGGTAGATTGCTGATCATCGAAAGAAAAAACGGCTTGAGGATCCCCAGCACAGGAAGTTGACCTCATGGGGCTAAGATCCCAGCATACAAAATCTACAAGACTACAAATCCCCGCGTAGGACCCTATAACAAACAGCCGAAATGAAACCTCAGTCAAGTCTAGGCGTGTGAACCTGAGTTTGTCATGGAAAAAGAACTCACCTTTTTCAAAAAGGGTTGTGACGAAAATGGCCGGCACGATGTGTTCCCGAATCCTGGACGAACCTTGAATACTCCTGCTTCCAGAACGCCAACGACTCTCTAGGTAGTTGAGTGGTGTCATTTGGTGGAAACCATGGGTGATGCCTCCAAAAATCCTGGATAAAACCAGCGAAGCCCCACAGCAACTCACTTCACCTATCTACATACGACTTCACTCATCCAGAGCCCACCAAGAAGTGACCATTCTCGGAAATTGGATATCGTCATCTCTCAAAACCGAAGAACGACAGCCGGAAGTGTCAAATCTGACCTAAATTCGACAACCTTGACATTGATATTTGTGGAACACCCAATCAGAGTGGATCTATCTCAGGCCTACCCTCCAAGCATGACTTTTCGGTAACATACCGAATCTTAAAACAACTGGCAACGTTGGAAGTTAAGTTGACTGGAAGCTACTCTCCTACTCTCCATGCTTGTGACAGGAGGTCCGATGTGACTTGGCACATGACATTGATGTGTTAGCTATATACAAGTGACAAGTAAATGAAATTACTTGACATGGATGTCAATATTGTCAGTAATCAAATTACATAACCGAAATATAATAAGTATGCAATTTCTATTTATTTACAAAAAAATACCACTGTATTTTATATCCAGCCGATCTATATCAAGATTCAGACCTCAAACATACATAAGAAGACTACTATGATGATTAAGGTAATGTATTTGGGAATAACCTATATTCAGTTTGTAAACAACAGGTGTTTATTTCTTTCAGGCAAATTTCTAGGAGCATTTTATTGATTTTTATTGATTGCATTATTGATTGGAATCGAGTTGGAACATCATCTACTACCTGTTGATCATCGAGCCAGTAAGAAAAGTGAATAATTTGGTGAGTATACTAGTGACAAGTTTCAAGTATTCCTAATGAACTATCTTTTCTTTTTTAGGTACTTCACAATAGAGGCTACTATCAAGCAACTTCATGTTTACAATGTGATTATCTGCTCGATATACTGAAATTAAAGTGTCGCTAAGATTTGTGACTGAATCTGATATTTGAGTAAAATAAATGACAAGTATACTTGAACTTTTGTTATTTATAAAAAATATTTATGCATGAATAACTACTCTGGTATGCAACTACTTCAAGATTTGGTTATGTCAACGTAATGGAGTGATATGATAATCTGGATATGATACAGGGTGTATCAATAATATAAATTAAAAAATTGGAAGGTATGTACTGAAATTTTAAATGCTACATCACCCCTCTCCAAAAAAAAAATGGATCTTACAAGATCTATTTTATAATAAAAGAACTAACTATCCTCTTGTTCAGCTCTAAAATTTGAGGTAGTAACTATGCGTACCATACATCCATTTGGAACTCATAATCGGTAAGTCTAAATTGTGAAAGGTCATACATCAGGAGAAGGTCAAAATCGATAGGTCTCTCAAAATCTGAACTAGGAGATGTTCTTCTATGCATTAGAACTTCTAAAAATATGTATCTAACTGAACTATTTACACTTGGGGTTTCTTTGAAATCCTGTTCACTCGTCAGTGACCAGAAGGACAAAAATCAAAACTTTATTGCTAAATACTAGGGACAAATACTGAAACTTGTCTAGTATCAATTTGGGGGTTGAAGAAATTCTCATTTCAAACTTGGACAGTAGAATTCATTACCTCAAATTCTAAACTGTGGGGAGGAATTAAAAAATGGTAAGTACTTTTGAAAGCTTTCAAGTTTCAAAATGAATCACATCAAATTGAAATCAGGGTAATTCTCAAGGGCTCAAAGAATGTTTTGGGGATTGATATCAATCTTTTTTCCAGAAATTATCAACTGCAGTGTCTGCAGGCAAATGTACATTTTATATCTTTCAAGTAATATTGAATCTGTGTATTTTCCACAAAATTCAATCAAACAAAAAACTTAACCAACCGAAATATCGGAATTGGATCCAAAATAAGGCTTAAGATCCTTAATATGCCAGTCTCCTGCTGGACTTCCATTAATATTCTCTAGAGAATATACTAAACGAGAAACTCTATTTCTCACTATACTCAAAATATATTTAGGGGCAAGTTTTGCGCTAAATGTTGCTGCTGCTTCAGAAAGAATTTTATTTCTGCGCCAAACCTTGTCACCATTATTAAATGAAATATCTCTTTTTCTTAAATTGTATGCTTGTGAATTTCTCTGATAGGCTTTATGTAATTTATTTTTCACATCTTCAAAAATTGTACTCAAACCTGTAATATTTTCTACATATTCATCCCTGTCCTGAGGGTTTAATTCAAAATCACTTGTGCTAGAATTGTTTCCATAAAAGTTTCCAGACTGAGGAATATTTCGAGCAAATACTAAAAATGCAGGTGAATATTTATGCACTTCATGAACTGACGTATTAATGGCTAACTGTATTTTTGATAATTCTTTATCCCAATCTTTGTGTTCATCTATATAGCTTCGAATAGCTTGACCAATTGTCTTATTATTTCGCTCAACAAAATTACACTGGGCTGCATAACGTGGAGTAAACCAGATTTTTACTTTATAAGAGTCAGTAAGTTTTCTCAATACCTTCCCAGCAAAATAAGTAGCATTATCGGTGATAATGAATTGGGGAACCCCATAAACTAAAAATACTTGGTTTTCCAAAAATTTCACAATACCTGGTGCTTTTGCATCACGAAGTGGGCATAAAAGAGTATACTTTGAGAACCAGTCTGCTACTACTAGTAAGTAAGTGAAGCCTCGTGGTGACCTGGGAAAAGGTCCCATTAGGTCTATTGCAATAGTTTGAAAAGGAAATTTGACCTGCTTCTCACGACCCATCAGGCCCATACGTGAGGTATTAGCTATCTTTTGTGACTGACATATTTTGCAGGAACGAACATACTTTTTAATATCAATTAACATCTTAGGCCAGTAATAGTTCTGTTGAACGCGTAAAAAGGTTTTATAAACACCAAAATGTGAACAAGTAGGTGGATCATGATTGTCTCGGATGACGTCAGATCGCTGAGACTTTGGAACAACTATTTTCCATTCAGATTCGTTAGTTTCAATAGGAATTTTAGATGGAACATATTTCCACAAAAGATTTTCCTCGACTTTCCATTGAGGATATGAATTTGGATCATTGATCACCTTCTCACAAAGTGAATTATACCATTTGTCAGCACTATCAGCTGAAATATTGATCAAATTTATCTCCATCTCTGGAACATCAGGAGGATCTTTTGGAGGAATTCGTGAGAGAAAATCTGGAAGGACATTTGTTGAACCTTTTCGATACAATAATTCAAAATTATGTTGTCGTAATTTGACAGCCCACCGAGCAAGTCTGCCACACGGGTCCTTTAAATTATTCAACCATAAAAGGCTACTATGATCTGTGAAAACTTTAAATTCGGTACCTTCAATATAAGGACGAAATTTATCTATTAAAAATATTAAACTCAAAAGTTCTCTCTCAGAGACTGTATAATTTCGTTCAGTACGAGATAAAGTGCGTGAAGCATAAGCAATAACTTTTTCGTGACCATCTATTTCTTGTGTCAATACTCCACCAATACCATAATCACTAGCATCGCAAGAAATGATAAACTGTTTGTCAAAATCAGGTGAACATAGGATGGGGGAGGAGACTAGAGCACTTTTGATTTTTATGAAGGCTTCTTCAGCTTCAGCTGACCAAGTGATTGGTTGCCCTTTCTTTTTACCTTTTAAAAGCCCTGATATAGGCGATACTAAGCTAGAATAGCCAAATAAAAATCTGCGGTACCAAGAAACCATCCCAATAAACCTTTTTATCTCAGTAGTAGTGGTTGGACGTGGAAAGTTTGTCATTGCTTCGACTTTATCAGGGTCTGTTCGAAGACCTTGGCTGTCTATAACATAGCCCAAATATTTAAGAGAAGTTTTAAAGAATTCACATTTCTTAGGGTTTATAGTTAAATTGGCATCTTTAAGAATGTTCTTTACTTCTGTTAGAAGAGATAAATGTTCAGAAAAAGTTTTCGAAGTTATAATAATATCATCAAGATATGTGAAAATGTTGGGCTCAAACTTGGCACCAAATAAAGTGTCACAAAGTCTTTGTTGAGTTTGTGCACTATTGCATAGCCCAAACGGCATAACTTTAAATTGAAATGAGCCTCGCCCAGAAACACTAAAAGAAGTTTTTTCTTTTGAAGATTCATCAAGCGGCACTTGCCAAAAAGCTTTTCTAAGATCTATGCTCGAAATATACTTCGCATCTCTAAGTAGATTCAAAATTCTGTCAATTCGAGGAAGAGGATAACTATCATGTTTTGTTATTTCATTCAACTTTCTTCCATCGAAGCAAAAACGGTATTCACCTGATGATTTTTTGACTAAAAGTACAGGACTATTGTATGGACTTTGTGAAGGTTCCACAACTCCAAGTTGAATCATTTCATCCAATTCTTTATTTAAAATGTTAAGCATGTAGGGAGACATTAGATATTGTTTAACCCTAAATGGTTTGGCATCACCAGTATCAATGGTGAGCTTGATTTTATTCGTGAGTCCAAGACGTGTGTCACTACTAATTTCATTAAATGTATCTATAACTTTTTGAGCTTGAACTCTTTCCTCTGGTAATAATTCTAGACAATTCGACAACTCAAGATTTTGGCTGCCTTCTAATTCACAAGATACAACTGATAAAGACTTGTTTGTTACTGAGCTATGAATATTCCAACTTTTATCCTTGAAGTCTATTTTAATTTTGAATTGGTTGCAGAAATCACTGCCTAAAATAAAGGAGTGAGGAAGTGAAGGAACCACTACTGTAGGGACAATCTGTATAACATCGTCAACACAAACTGGTAAATCTACCATACCTTGAACTAACTGTTCAGTACCATCAACAGTCGTCACATGTTTCATACTAGAAGTGTTCAATTTCAAATTAAGTTTCTTTAAAAAATTTAAGGCTTTCTGGCCACAAACAGAAACGTTGGCACCACTGTCCAATAAGCAAACAACAGTTTGATCAAAAATTTCAACTGAAATATAAGGTCTGTTATCCCTAGGTTTTTGTGTAAAAATGGGAGCAACATTATTATTTGAAGAATTACTATAAAAAGTTTTAACTTTATTTTTCCAATCAATCCAATCATCGATGTCGAAAAAATTTGCATGAGCAATATTATGAAAATTATTTTTGGCTCTCTGAAATTGAGGAGGGATAATTGAGCCTGTAGACATCACCTCCTGTCTTAGTTTTCCTGACATTTTTTACACTCCTTTGAAATAACGTCGGGACAACCGCATTTAAAACAAAATTTCTTCACTATATTTCCAGTGGCCCTGCAATTTCTAAAAGTGTGGTTAGGCTGTAAGCACCTCCAACACAAAACGGATGTTGAATTAGAATTCGTAACATTGACATTAGCTTGTTTGCTTCCATGTGAATTAGGATTATTTGTACCCTTAAAGTTTCTTCTATTTTTACCAAAATGTTTAGGTCTGAAATTATTTCTATAACTATTAGAATTATTAAAACGCGAAGACTGAGTGTCTGAAAAATGAGCCAAATCAGGGTCTATCAAGCAATGGGCAGTTCTAAAATTTTGAGAGCCGGACGCCAAACTGAGTATATCAGCTTCCTCTAACTTTTTACACAAAGTACTCAGAGTTTCGACACTTTCAATGTCGCTTAGGGCGAGTCGCTTTCTATACTCGGTTTGAAGGCCTAGCTTAATATATTTTATTTTTGTTGGTTCTGCTGCACCACGGCTGAGTCGACTGAATAAAGTTTCCATACAAGCAATAAATATGACAACTGGTTCATTTTTACCTTGTCTTCTTGTTTTAATTTGATTCCAAATTTCATCATCATAATCAGATAACAAAAAGTCTTTCTTTAATTTAGCCACTAGGCTATCCCAATCACTAACTTGAGAACGAATCTGTCGAAACCAAAATGTTGCTTTACTGTTAAATAAATCACTCGCTGACTCAAAAAGTTCAAATTTGCTAATATGCCTAGCTTGTGCTACTTCTTCTATACGTTCAATGAAAGATAGTGAATTTTTAGGCTCTCCATCAAATTGGATGTTCAACTTATACACCTGAACAGCTTTAGTGGTGTTTGGCTGATTTCTAGAAATGTTGGCCGAATGTGAAGTATTGGCAACGTTGGAATTTGGTGTAAAAATGGTGGAGTTGGCAAGAACAGGCTCTTCTTCGCTGACATTTTCATTGAGTTCTGCTTCCAATTGTAAAGCAGTAGCGTAAGCTTCATTTTTGAAATTCAAGATAGTTGCATAATTTTCTTCCTCAGCATTCAGAATAATTCTTTGAATTCTTAAACTAACATGATTCAAACGAGATGTTGCTCTTTTATATACTGAGTCAGAAGTAGGTCCTTCAAAACCTTCAATAAGTAATTTAATTGAATCTAAAGTGGCTTGAATTTCATTTTCTTCTAAAGCAAAATCATAATTGGGGTCTTGTAAATTTCGAACATCAATTCCTGTCTGTCGTTCTTTAGTTAAAAGTCTACTAAGAATTTTCCTTTTGTCATCTTGATTGCGTTCTGAAATGACACCTCTAATTCGTAATTCATAATTAGTTTCTGTATGAAGCAGTTGATTAGCCTTAAATGACATGTCCATTTTGAACCAATTCAAAATTAAAAATTCAACAATAAATTTGAAATATGTAGTACTTTCTCTAAAAAGGCAAAGTCTCGAAAATTCTTCAATTTGTCACAATCTGACAACACCGCAAAATATTTTCAAAAATATGAAAGTCTATACTTTCAAAACTGTACCACAATTGGCTTTCTGAAACACAGCAAAAATACCAAAAATATCATATGCAAATTTGCACCCCAAAAGTAAGTACTATAACTTACCATAAATAAAATATCTTGCCTCTACCTGAGGAAGCTTTCCAAATTCTCCACCATCAGCAGCAGCAGTTTTGTAGAATTTTATTCATCTATCGAACATGTCAACTACTCTCATCTAAATTGAATATTAAAATCAAAATATTAAGTCAGAAAAATCGAGGCCCCACTGTCGGGCGTCAAATATGTGACCTTATTTTTGTAAAAAAAATAATGAGCACTTGCAAACGGCAGCTTTTCATCAGTAGGCACTATGGGTTCGTCTCAAAAGAAATTAATAAAGGACTTAATATTCATTTAGATTATTTCAATAAAAAGGAGGGGCGCCACAGCAACTTTTAAACAAGAAGATTTTTTATTATTTGGGTAGTTGTGCAACCAAACAATTATGAAAATGATGTTATTCCAGCTAATCAGAAAAATGAAAATGTAGGTATGATGTTCTGAATCATGAGAGCAGAGTAAACAAATTCAACAAATAAATAAAATGCATAGATACATAAAAAACAACATTTATTATTACTCCATGGTGGCGCAGGGGTGGAATGAATGGAGATAACCAAATTGTCAAGATAAGATCACAACAGGTGAATATTATAAAATAAACTGAATCAAATATGTATATGTTGCAAAAAACTTCAATATATCTGTATTATGAAAAGTGGTATTTCAAATCTCTTTTCTATTAGGAATATCTGTCTTAAGAGATTCATACTTAAACTTCATGAAAGTAAATAATTTAGGCAAGTACCTATTTATCTTTACCACCGCATAGTACTATGTGTTGGGTTCGATTTACAGAACTTCAAAGGAAATATGTTAAATATATCATGTCAGAAATATTGAAGATGAAATATATCCCAAAAATGTATAAAATAAAAAAATAAACATTCTGGCCTGATTAGGATCCTTCTCGCTGCACAGCTGCAACCAGCTGCATCACCATGGGGAAATGGAGGAGTGCCTTGAAATCAGCCTACAAAAATGGCTGCTGTACGTCCAGGCTGCTTGCAAAACCTAACTGCATCCTGATGGTCTGGAGGAAGTTGGAAGAGCTCCCAGGCTTGGTTGCTCCATAAGTAGCCAAGAAGTATGGATGAGGCACCTGCCTCTGCACGACATGGACATAGTGGCGAGAGTAGAGGGTAGATTGCTGATCATCGAAAGAAAAAACGGCTTGAGGATCCCCAGCACAGGAAGTTGACCTCATGGGGCTAAGATCCCAGCATACAAAATCTACAAGACTACAAATCCCCGCGTAGGACCCTATAACAAACAGCCGAAATGAAACCTCAGTCAAGTCTAGGCGTGTGAACCTGAGTTTGTCATGGAAAAAGAACTCACCTTTTTCAAAAAGGGTTGTGACGAAAATGGCCGGCACGATGTGTTCCCGAATCCTGGACGAACCTTGAATACTCCTGCTTCCAGAACGCCAACGACTCTCTAGGTAGTTGAGTGGTGTCGTTTGGTGGAAACCATGGGTGATGCCTCCAAAAATCCTGGATAAAACCAGCGAAGCCCCACAGCAACTCACTTCACCTATCTACATACGACTTCACTCATCCAGAGCCCACCAAGAAGTGACCATTCTCGGAAATTGGATATCGTCATCTCTCAAAACCGAAGAACGACAGCCGGAAGTGTCAAATCTGACCTAAATTCGACAACCTTGACATTGATATTTGTGGAACACCCAATCAGAGTGGATCTATCTCAGGCCTACCCTCCAAGCATGACTTTTCGGTAACATACCGAATCTTAAAACAACTGGCAACGTTGGAAGTTAAGTTGACTGGAAGCTACTCTCCTACTCTCCATGCTTGTGACAGGAGGTCCGATGTGACTTGGCACATGACATTGATGTGTTAGCTATATACAAGTGACAAGTAAATGAAATTACTTGACATGGATGTCAATATTGTCAGTAATCAAATTACATAACCGAAAAATAATAAGTATGCAATTTCTATTTATTTACAAAAAAATACCACTGTATTTTATATCCAGCCGATCTATATCAAGATTCAGACCTCAAACATACATCAGAAGACTACTATGATGATTAAGGTAATGTATTTGGGAATAACCTATATTCAGTTTGTAAACAACAGGTGTTCATTTCTTTCAGGCAAAACTCTAGGAGCATTTTATTGATTTTTATTGATTGCATTATTGATTGGAATCGAGTTGGAACATCATCTACTACCTGTTGATCATCGAGCCAGTAAGAAAAGTGAATAATTTGGTGAGTATACTAGTGACAAGTTTCAAGTATTCCTAATGAACTATCTTTTCTTTTTTAGGTACTTCACAATAGAGGCTACTATCAAGCAACTTCATGTTTACAATGTGATTATCTGCTCGATATACTGAAATTAAAGTGTCGCTAAGATTTGTGACTGAATCTGATATTTGAGTAAAATAAATGACAAGTATACTTGAACTTTTGTTATTTATAAAAAATATTTATGCATGAATAACTACTCTGGTATGCAACTACTTCAAGATTTGGTTATGTCAACGTAATGGAGTGATATGATAATCTGGATATGATACAGGGTGTATCAATAATATAAATTAAAAAATTGGAAAGGTATGTACTGAAATTTTAAATGCTACAAATGATAAAGAAAAATTCCATTGAAATGTCAATTTTGAATGAACTGGAGGAAAATGCTTCATTGATACTTGACATGAAATGAATATCATTCCTTTTCAATTCAGACTGTTAATATGTTAATGTGTACAGTGCAACCCATTTTGGGTGAGACAGCCAGGTATCTCAGTTTTTGTTGAAGATAGAAAATTGAGGATGCCACTGAATTCTCCGTAAAATTCTCTATGGAATAAGATTTCAATTCGATATTTTTGCTGAGAAAATTCGTAGATATAGGGGGAGTCCGAAAAGTATAACTGTTCAAAATCGCCCTTTATCTCATGAACGGAAACAGTTATGCAAAATCTGATAAGCCATCTTGAATTTCAAAAGAAAGTAGCACATGACCGCGAAACCGCAAGGTTCTATCTCCAACAACAACCGAGATACCTGGCTATCTTTCCCA
This sequence comes from Phaedon cochleariae, assembly GCA_918026855.4. Classification (NCBI taxonomy): domain Eukaryota; kingdom Metazoa; phylum Arthropoda; class Insecta; order Coleoptera; family Chrysomelidae; genus Phaedon; species Phaedon cochleariae. Next base: position 33,610,283 of record OU896708.1, read on the forward strand.
AAATCGAATTACTAAGAAGTTGAAATAAAGAATTCATCCACGATCAGCTCAGCAAATGTTCAGAATGTTCCCTTTTGATAATATTGTAATGATATTTCCCTTGGAGGGGCTTCAGAAACATCAGCAGGAAGGCAGGAGTACAACGATCATTCTGTATCACGCATCCCAGATTGCTCTCCAACCTCTCAATGATTCCTACATACACCAGCATATTTCCGAACACTCAATATATGCCGCAGTGACAAAGAACGTCACAGAAGATTCTGGAATGTTCTGGAAACAATCGATGGAACAATTAGAGAGAGAAGTTTTGTTCTAGGAAGCTTCTAGAACAAAAAGAAGGAAACGAAAGATCATTCGAGAAGGTTCTCGAGCCAAAGCCTGCCATGTGTTCTCATATATAAGACGGCCGAACAACTGAGTCAGTCAGTTGAGCAGCGAGTGTCAGAGAGACAGTTATATACCGCGTGATATAAATCGTTATACATAAATAGTAGTTATAAGTTCGATATAAAATAGTGTTTCTTCAGTTTAAATAAATCAGTTCGAAAATAAATAGTGTCGTGTTCGCTTCTGCACCCGAATAACGTAACAATTGGTGTCAGAAGTGTATGATATTTCAGTGTGGAGTGAACAGACCATTGCAATGAAGAAACTACACGAGTTGAGAGTGGTGGATTTGAAACGCGAGTTGGAGGAGAGAGATCTCGACATAACAGGGATCAAGGCTACACTTCAGCATCGTCTCATAGAGTATATGGTGAGCGTAGGTCAAGATCCAGAGACGTTCACCTTCGAGGAACCAGCTTCAGCGGAATCGATGTTGGCTGGGATCTCGGAACAGATAGCAGCTCAGCGACAGGACATTGAGGACCAGATGGTGGCTCAGCAGGAGAAGATCACGGGCCAGATGGTGGCTCAGCAGGAGGAGATCACGGACCAGATTGCGGCTCAGCGACAGGATATTGCTGATCAGATGGCAAATCAGCGAGAAGAAGTTCTGGCACATATTACTGCTCAGCAAAATCAGATCGCATCACAGATCTCAGCTCAACGACAAGAGGTGTTGAATCAGATATCGGCTCAACGGGAAGAGATATTAGCTCAGAATGAGGTACTAGCTCAGTCCTCTGCTCAGCAAGATCAGATTGCCTCTCAGATATCTGCCCATCGAGAAGAAGTATTGACCCAGATATCAACACATCGGAAAGAGGTTCTGACTCAGATCGCTGCTCAGCAAGAATAGATCGTTGCTCAGAAAGAACAGATCGTTGCTCAGCAAGAACAGATCGCGTCTCAGCAGGATAAGATTATAGCTCAGGTTTCAACCCAATTCATCACTCAGATAGAAGGATTGGAGAAGAAGCTGCAGCTCGAAATAGAAAGGAGATCTTTGCTGGAGAAGTCTGAAAATGGTCAACGACTCATTGAAACAACAGTAGGGCCAGATGCAGTGACTACTAATCGAGTAAAACCACCTACATTCGATGGAAAAACATCGTGGCCGAACTATCTGAAGCAGTTCGAAGCAGCTTCCACAGCCAATGGGTAAACATCCAAGGACAAGGTTGTGGCTCTGACAGTAGCTCTACGGGGTGATGCATTGAACATCTTGCAAGCCATTCCGGAAGGTGAAGTCGATAGCTAGGATCATCTCGTCAAACGTCTCGACATGCGATATGGCCACGAACATCTGCAGCAAGTGTTTCAATCACAAATGAAGAGTCGTCGACAGAGAGCCAACGAGAGTCTTCAAGAATTCGAAGTGGATGTAGCCTGATTGGTCCACTGTGCCTACCCGTCAGCCTCAGAGTCCCTTATGGAATGTCTAGCTGTTCAAACGTTCGTGGATGGATTGCGGGATATCGAAATGCAGAAAGCAGTTCGCCTGACTCGACCAAAAGACCTCACCAGTGCTCTGGCAGCTGCGCTTGAGATCGAGGCCGCAGCAGAAGCTTCCCAAGGATCAGCGAGAGTCCGAGCAATGAACGACAGCGAGAACATAGTGGAAAATACCAGGCAAGATCCTACTGAAGCCTTAATCAACGCCATCCAGGGCCTCTGGGATAAGAAGAGAAGACCGGTACGTTGTTGGAATTGCGGGGAGTTGGGCCACCTCCAAAGAGCTTGTAAACGTGTGAAACAGGCTGCTGAGGAAGGATCATCTTCCACGCAGCCGCAGGAAAACTAGAACGGGTCGACTTCGAGGGGGCAGCTTCGACCCGTCATTCTCAAGACCCTCTCATCTTTGTGGCATCCCTACGGCGTGATAACAGCAGCGTCTACGTGGATGGAGACGATCCTGCGACGTGGACTCCTGACGTCTTCAAGAAAGCAACTTGTGAACTCAAGATGTCGTCTGAGAACTGCTACGGGTGAAGCTGCCACCGTTTATGGCGAAATCGATGTGGATATATCGATCGGGACCGTCGAATTTCCACATCGAGCTATCATGGCAGATATTGAAAAAGATGTTATTCTGGGAATGGACATCATGGGTGCGCAAAAAATTCAACTGGACTTTAGGAGCCGAACACTCAAGGTGGGTGCCGAAGAGATCTTCTTACATCCACGGGTGGAGGTAGCTGCAGGGGTAACGTTAGAAGAGGACGTCCTGTTACCAAAACGGAGCGAGACCATTGTAGCAGCGCGGATTGAGGGTAAATTGGAGCAAGGCAGTCCCATCATCATGGAACCCAGGAACGATGACGAGGAAGTCGGACGTGGAATTTTAGTCGGCAAGGCTTTACTGTCAGCAGACGACCATGTACCTGTTCGATTTATCAACATCAATAATAACCCTGTGACGATTGGCAAAGGAACGAAGATTGGAACCTGTGTCCCGGCAGCCTCCATAATCCACCAGGTGACATCAACCACTGATGGGGCCGGCAAGTATGAAGAACTCGTATCTGCTGCAAGCGACTCACTCAACAACCGACAGAAGAAGAAGTTAACCGAGTTACTGCAGAGGTAAAGATCCATTTTCATACCTGCCAATGGAAAAACAGGTAGAACCAACATCGTCAGTCACAAAATCGATACGGGAGATACCAGACCGATTCGGCAACCAGCCCGAAGATAACCACAGGCCAAGAGAGAAATTGCAGAAAATATCATCCAGGATATGGAACAAGACGGAGTAATCGAGCCATCCAATAGTCCTTGGGCTTCACCAGTGGTACTAGTGAAGAAGAAAGATGGAAACACTCGTTTCTGCGTGGACTATCGCCGATTGAACAACGTGACGAAGAAGGACAGTTATCCTTTGCCTCGAATTGACGACACACTCGACACGTTGGAGGAATCGGATCTTTTCTCCACTCTGGACCTGAAAAGTGGATATTGGCAGGTGAAAATGGATCCGGCAAATAAGGAAAAGACAGCTTTCACCATCGGCACTGGATTATGGCAATTCAAGGTAATGCCTTTCGGACTCTGCAATGCCCCGGCCACCTTCGAACGAATCATGGAGAATGTGTTGAGGGGACTATCCTGGAAGACATGCCTGGTTTATCTGGATGACATCATCGTGATCGGTAAAACTTTTGAAGAACATATGGCTTACCTAGAGGAAGTTTTCAAAAGACTTTAGGCAGCAAACCTCACTCTCAATCTGAAGAAATGCCATCTGCTGCAGAAACGGGTTAACTACTTGGGACACGTCGTAGGAAGGCAGGGTGTGGAAGTCGACCCTGAGAAGGTACGAGCAGTGAAGCAATGGCCAGTACCAAGAGATAAGCATCAACTCAGGAGCTTTCTTGAGCTCTGCACTTATTATCGACGTTACGTTCGAATGTTTTCGGATATCGCAAAGCCCCTGACTCGTCTCACCGAGGAAGCACGTCCCTTCCACTGGGATTCAGAATGCCAGGCCACCTTTGATGCTCTGAAGGAACGCTTGACCACGACACCGATTCTTGGGTATCCACTTCCACAAGGACAATTCATTCTTGACACAGATGCCAGTAATATCGGCATTGGTGGAGTCCTTTCGCAGTATCAAGATGGGCAAGAGCGAGTCATCGGTTACTTCAGCAAGGTGCTATCGAAGGCAGAACGAAACTACTGCGTTACCAGGAGGAAACTATTAGCAATGGTAAAATCGGTGGAGCACTTCTATAAGAACCTCTATGGACGAATATTCCTACTCAGGACGGACCACGCTGCATTGAAGTGGCTCCTGAATTTCAAGAACCCCGAAGGCCAAGTAGCTCGTTGGATCGAGAGGCTCCAAGAATATGACTTCGAGATAGCACACCGAGTGGGGACGAGCCATAAGAATACAGATGCATTGTCCAGAAGGCCATGTCCACCTGAGTGCCCACATTGTAGTCGTTTGGAGGATGAGGAAGCAGCCCTCTATAGAACCACCGTTGTCAATGAAGATTGGTTACCTGCAGCAATAAAGCAAGAGCAAGAAAAGGACCCAGAACTTTGGGAGCTTCGAGAATGGAAGAAAGCCAATCGTCGTCCTTCTTGGCAAGAAGTAGCTTTGACTTTGAAGGCGTACTGGAGTCAGCGGGACTCCTTGGTATTAGAAGATGACCTGCTCAAGAGGAATCTCGAGAGCGATGATGGGTCAGATGATCGAATGCAGTTGGTCATTCCTAGGAGCCGAGTGTCGGAAGTACTTGGATATGTACATGATGAAACTTCAGGGGGACATCTAGGAGTGAGGAAGACACTGCAGCGGGTTCGGAAGCGGTTCTACTGAGTGAACTGCAGTGACGACGTCAGAGAGTGGTGCTGTAAATGCACTGTGTGCTTTGCGAGCAATGGGCCTCATCGTAAACCAAGGGCACCCATGAGACAGTACAATGTTGGAAGTCCTTTCGAGAGGATTGCTATGGATATTGCGGGGCCGTTTCCAGTGACTGATAATGGAAATAAATACATCCTTGTCTGCATGGACTACTTCACCAAGTGGGTGGAAGCGTATGCGATCCCTTACCAGGAAGCCGTAACTGTCGCCGATGTCCTAATGAATCAACTCATCAGTCGTTTTGGGGTGCCATTGGAACTTCACTCTGATCAGGGCCGGAACTTCGAGAGTGAAGTGTTTATGAAGATGAGCGAGAAGTTAGGAATCAAGAAAACAAGAACAACTCCATTGCATCCACAGTCAGATGGCATGGTGGAGCGAATGAACCGAACCATAGGGAGGTATCTCTGCAAAGTCGTTGATCAACACCAACAAGACTGGGATCAACATCTTCCTTTCTTCTTGATAGCCTACAGATCTGCGGTACAGGAATCTACAGGACAGACTCCGGCGAAGGTTCTATTTGGACGAGAGATGAGGCTTCCATGTGACTTGGTTTTCGGATGTAGACCTGGTGAAGACATAGTGGGGGAAAATAACGTTACGAATCTGATGAAAAAGATAAACGATCTTCACGAATTGGTTCGTTCTAATCTGAAAATCGCCAGCGATTGCATGAAAGACCGGTACGACATCAGAGCTGGGGGTGCAGGATACGCAGAAGGAGACCTGGTGTCGTTGTACAATCCACAAAGGAAACGAGGTATTTATCCAGAACTACAGAGATTTGGGAAGGACCTTATACCGTCAAGAAGAAGGTCAACGATGTCATCTACCGCATCAGTAAAGAACCAAGTGGCAAACCAAGAGTCGTTCATTTCAACAGACCAGCACCATTCGAGGGAACACAAGATCAACAAGTTCAACAAATTTGTCCAGAAGAAAAGGAGCTCACATTCGACGAATTCATTGGGACATACAGTGGTTCATAAAAAGCAAGGTTTGGCGTCACCAAGGAAGAGCACCGCGACCTTTTTGCCATTTCTGTAGAATACGCACTAGCTCGCTGCGTCGCCGAGGATCTTCAGATGTCTCAAGGAATAGCGAACAAGTTCATAAGGAAGTTTGGGAAGTTAGAGGAGCTTCATCAACAAGGTCCCTCCGTCGGTCGAGCACTAGAAATAGAAGATATCAGCGCTGAAGGGAAAAAGTCTCTGTTTTATCTTATAACGAGAGGAAGATCTTCTGAGAAACCCACTTACAAGGACCTCTGGGAGACGCTAGTCGACTTGCGAAGCACCATACTCGAGAAGGACATACAGAAGATTGCTGTTCCAAAGCTGGGGTGTGGACTGGATGGCTTGAATTGGAGAATTGTAAGGAACATGCTAGAGGTTTTATTCAGATTCACCGGAGTTGAAATTCTGGTATGCTGCTGGAACTCCAAAGAAACTCCAAGAGAGAAGACAGTGCCATGCTATTTCTACCATACTGCACGTTGTAAAAATGAAACCAGTTGTCCCTATCTTCATAACGATCAGAGTGCATTCCAGGAGGAATGCGTTTTAAAGAGGGGGCAGTGTAATGATATTTCCCTTGGAGGGGCTTTAGAAACATCAGCAGGAAGGCAGGAGTACAACGATCATCCTGTATCACGCATCCCAGATTGCTCTCCTACCTCCCAATGATTCCTACATGCACTAGCATATTTCCGAACACTCAATATATGCCGCGGTGACAGATAACGTCACAGAAGATTCTGGAATGATCTGAAAACAATCGATGGAACAATTAGAGAGAGAGGTTTGTTCTAAGAAGCTTCTAGAACAAAAAGAAGGAGACGGAAGATGATTCGAGAAGGTTCTCGAACCAAGCCTGCCAAGTGATCTCATATATAAACAGCCGAATAACTGCCGTCAGTCAGTCGAGCAGCGAGTGTCACAGAGACAGCTATATACCGCGTGATATAAATCGTTTTACATAAATAGTAGTTATTAGTTCGTTATAAATTAGTGTTTCTATAGTTCAAATAAATCAGTTCGAAAATGAATAGTGTCGTGTTCGCTTCTGCACCCGAATAACGTAACAATATAATTCAAAATGAAAGCATGATCGAATTTACCGCCGTTGTGGGCAATGACGATGACATTTTTAAATTTCTTCCTTATTGTCAACACATGATCAACAAATGGAGATATGGGGTCGTTACATTTGAGAATTTGTAAACGAAGCCCGCATTTCGAACAAATTTGCTGTGTGATATCGATGCAAACATCACAGCATTGACGAAAGACACACAGATTGGGCTCATGAAGAAGAGATCCGTCGGCTTGTACCCTCTCCTGACGAGTCTTCAGATCATAGAAGACAAACAAGTGATCATCAGTCTTGGGTACTTTCGTGTCGGGCTGGATGAAACATAAATGATCAGCGGACTGATGCTTGTTGCAAATCTTGCAATAGATCTCTCCGCAGGTGTGAGTTCTATTGGTGGGGACAATTTTGAAACATTCCTCACAACGTTTAATCTCACTACAAACGCCGTTCTGAATATGGTTATCAGAACAGCCCTGTCCACGGAAAGATCTTTTACAAGAGTTGCAGGGAACTTTTACACTATTTTTGGAACATGGTGGTGATGCTCGGCACGAAAAACAAGTACCACCACAGCGATGGCTACTCTTTGTATTATAGGGGATATGGCATTCCTCACAATAAAAGTCACAGCAGAAGGCGGCAGTAAGTGAGGTAATGACATTGAAGTGTCCCTCATGGTGAAGTAAATTCAATGAGAGACCCCCATCCCCATCCTTGAAAATGATGTTACGGCCCTTGTTTCCATATTGGTAAACAGTTATTTGGTATGATGAGAGAAACCGTTGGAATTGTTGTAACTCAGGTATTCCACAACCCTCTGTAGGTACAGTAACTCCTGCAGCTTCCAACAATTCTCGCGCTCTTTGCCCCTGCAACTTGCCGATGTCTTGTTGGACCCTTTTCAGCTCACGATCTTTGTTTGCGAGAGCTTGAGCTAACACAAGAGCCCGAGGAAGACATAAATTATCTTTATTTTTGATGGTCATTATTCCCTTCCGCTTGCTACACTCTTCGTCAAAGGAGTTGTAGCAGCGCTCTCTTTCCTTGCCAGCAGGTAACCTACAAGATGTTACACTGAGACAAAAGGTCTCGGTGCTCAGGCCACAAGAGTTCGATGATATTTTCTCGAAAAGATCGTCCACAGAAACATCCGCTGCATTTTTAAATGCTATCCACCCTGGCCCCCTCGCGAAATCTTTGGAACAAAATAAAAAACCTACTTTATCGGCTGGATGCAGGCCCTCAGTGCCTTTCAAAACAATTTCGGTGATTGCATCCTTGATGTAAGCCACCGGTTCCTTGTTTTGAGGAATAGGTTTTATATTAAACTCTAAAGTACGAGCCTGTACGCCGAAGCGATAATTTTTCTTGATCACATCTTTAACGATCAAATATTTCTCCATTATGAATATAATACTCAAATAAATCACACCATCGTCGAATGATAAAAATCGAAGCAAGCACAACTATATATTATATAAAGAGAAAACTGAATGTAATGTCGGTGAGATGTAACGATTGAAATTTTCTAGAATCAGCAATTGGAAAAAACTCAAAATTATCGACAAATCCAAAATTTCGAAAAAGTCAAAAATTCTCAAAAATCAATATCAACAAAGAAGCGAGCTGTATGCAAACTGCGAAACTGAAAAATAAGCAAAATAGATAATCAGATTATTTCTTACACAGAGAGAGAGTGAGAGAGCAACCGATCACCACGAAGACTGAGCAGGAAATGAAGTTGGATCATCATTGCTATAATGGGTATTCCACACACCTTAGGATGAGTTCATTATCGGTGAATAGGAGTGGAGGAGGTAGGATGAGCAGCTCTAATCACGTTTGGACGAGTCCATTATTTTGGAGAAAAAGGTAATGCAATAACTACGCAGTGCTTCGACACGTGTCAAGGTCATTTTGTGGTAATTGAGCGTATATACCATGTCGATTAAACATGATTGTTTTGTATAAGGAACGATATATTATGTGAAAAATACGAAAAAACCCAGATGAAACTGGAAAAGCACCTTCAGGAAAACCGATATCGTTTCCTTTCTTCCTGCGCGGAAAAAACATCTCATTAGACTTTTCTTTCAGTAATCATGTTTTGTGATTTCCGTTTGCTTATTGTATGAGAAAACGTTTTTCAATCTCTCCCAGTTTTCATTCATATTTTGTTGTGAAAACTTTTGCAAAATGAGTGAATGCGAGTGCTTAGTAAAATTTAATATACTCACAGAACATTTTGTCTATATTTACTTTAAATTAGACGCTGTTGAACAGATAAATTCTTATATTTTGATTAGTTTCAAAATAAATAATCAGTTATTCCGGTATGAAGTTACCCTAGGTGACAATTATGACGAAGGGGATGTGTTACAACTTCAATTTTACCGTGACGGTGTGCTTTGCTGGAGACATAATTTTTTCGTGTGTGAAGACATCTTTGAGACTGTGGACGATGATTATTTATTTACTAGTGGACGTATTCAGTACAATATTGTGCCACACCTCTCCACAGCCTATGTTGATAGTTGTTGTGAGGAGTAAAGGTATATATATATATATATATATATACGTTTCAATCAAAATCAGTTCGTTTCCGTTCAGGTTAGATACATATTTCTCGATGATTTCCAAAGTTTCGATATCCTTAAAATTAAGGAAATCTATAAATAGACATTTGAGATTATTGAATACGCACATTATGTCGACATTATGCTCGTGTCATTGACGATTTGAGTTTTCATTGTACAGCTTGCTTTATGACATCCTCAACAGGTAACTTTTCCCTTTCGTTTTCATAGTTTATGCTGTGGAGTACTACTGAGATCAGCATCATCAAGAGTTTTGGGTTAAACAAATGGTACGACCAAGTGGTTCAAACAAGAGCGGTTCAGTGGCTTGAAGTCGATAAAGTCCAGGTAACATCGTAACAGGTATGTGTACTTTGTTTTTATTCATGAATAATGATAATCAATGATACTATTTTCATTTATTTCTCAATTTTGACATCTTCTTTATCTTCTGGAACGATCTTATGTCACAAAAAAAAATCAAAGGTTGGGGTCGTTTCCACACAGTGTTCATAAATGAACAACAATGGTAGATTTCGGGAGAAAAAACAGCTACTTTCCTGGCTAATGCCCCAGCAGTGGATTACATTCTCCTGAAATCTGTGCATCGACTCGTATAAACGAATACCGATACAAGTGTTTCTTTCCTGAATGCCTATTGATTTTGACCTAGCCAGGCCACGCTCCAGACACCTACAGACCGATTTCGAGTTCTTAGGACTCAGCTTTTCTAGCGTAGAGTCTACTAACTTCCTAGTTGGGCGTCGATCCGACTGGAACGCTCTGTTCCATTTCCGTTTTTTTTGTGACGGCTCGGGAGAAACATGTGATTGTTATATTTCTTCTATTGTGCGACCAGACCACTCTCCAGATGTATTTGTTTCAGCACTAAACCATGTTTCAACGCCTTAGAGCTCGGCTATTGTAAGCTGTCTTTTCCATTTTTGGCCTTTGAGACTCAATCCTCTACTTTTTGTTGCATTTTGTAAAACCATTCTAAATACGCTTGGTCAGTATATCCGCATCCGAAATACAATAATCTATGATTTCTCGAGAGAAATCGAAAACATAATTTTCAGCAACTCTTTCATAGTGCCATTTTCATAAGTGATGTTCTGAATACGTATGCTCTAAGCTTTGGCAACATAAAATTGTAATGAAAATCGAACATGACGATTTTAGACAAGTCGAGGATACACATACCAACGTAGAGTGGTTTATTGAAAATTAACTCGACCTTTTTCAACTCTATCACCTCCAAATTGTCATCGAAAACTGTTCGTTGTTGGAATCGGGGACTTGAAATTAAATTTTTGATATAATAGCGGCCTTCATACATTCGGACTAATTTGACAGTTCTATGATTCCTGATATTTTCCATCGGCTTCCCAAACACAACATTATTTGCCAATTTCCTCAAATCTTTCTCGAAAACGTTCGTGACTAGAGTCCGCAATAGGGGTATTCAACTCGATGTAAGGGGGGTACACTATCTCCTCTTCACCAACTCAAACTCCCCGCAGAAAACCGAATTGACCTTGACTGCAACATCTTTCTTCAATGCGTTCTGGATACGTATTCTGAATAGAGCTCTGCAATCGGTCAAGAAAGCAGCAGGATCCTTATGCTTTATGTTCGAGATTACTCCAGTCCGAATTCGACTCTGGAAAGCAGACAGAGAATCTTCCCAGCGAACTCGATGTTTAGCAGTCTCCTTTCTCGATGCAAGTCCGGCCCCTTCTTTTGAAGCAGTTTCAATTGATTCCGCAAACTTCTGATATTCCGGAGACAGGCTTCTCTCCCAAGTTCTTCGCATATCTCATCGCATTTTTTTTTATTCGCTTAATCCGCTTCTGACATCCGCGAAGACCTCTTCTTATCTCTTGATCATCATGGTTTGATGTAACAAAGCCCAGTATTGAAACGATGTTCTTCACCAAGTCGGCAAACAGCGACATTTTTCACAACTAGAAAAATAACAACTCTAATTGTTTATTCATCCAACACCTTTGAGCTCTGCTATTGAAATCTGCCTGGAAATATCCCATTTTGGCATTCGAGGCTCAATCCTCTACTTTTTTTTTTGTTGCATTTTCCCAAAACCAACTAGTTTTCCATTTATACATACATATATGATCTGAATAATATCATTATTGTGGAAATATTTTCAAAAGGATTAACGATGAGTTTGCTCTTCATTCATCCGAGATTGAAGCAGTGGGGGTTTTAGTGGAGGATGAAAAGAGCTGTCCAAGACTGGGTCCCAACCCCAGTGGCGGATTTTTCCATCTGAACCTTGAAATATTTTCATATTATAATGAACTTTATTTGTACACATACTGAGACTTTGCGTCTCATACTCTACTGCAGTTTCAGATGACATCTGTTTGGTAAAACGATGGACCAGCTGTAGAAATACTAGATGCACTATGATGATGATGATGAGAGCGTGGAGTTGAGCAACACAGATGCCCGTCATGTACAATTGACCGTTAAACAGAAGACAAGCAAGCGTCGTTGAAAATCATTGCTCAAGTAAGTATGCGCATGCATATGTGGTTTTGCTCTATATGTTGAGAATATAGGTGGCAATTTAATGACCCAGAGGGGAATTTTTTTTATTAGGATAATGATCACCAATATTGTCATCGTGACATCAATTTTGTTATTAGATGTCAACAATTGCTAGATGCTATCAGGCCTCAGACACTTTGCTGAGTACCCATTTCATGTTTCAGTTCAGTATTAATAAAAATTTAACGAGATTCAAAGAAATACTATTTATTTCAACTAAAATACCAAAAGACCTCTACACATCCTATGCTTTGATTTTATTTCATCTTCTTTCCTGAAGTCCCCTTCTATTATTCCTTCTTTTCGTAGTATGTTAGAGTCTTTATTCCGCGGCCCTTAATTTGACGCTCTGTTCAGGACAGGAGACTACTCTGGTATTTGACGGGGGGGGGGAGATTCTCGAGCGCCAGATTTTTGATAAAGGTGATTTACTTCACCTGCTCCTCCCAACTTAGTCGGGAAGGAGGCCCAAAGTAGCAACAGTGGAGAAAGGTACAGGAGGTATACCTACCTCGGTACCTACAGTATAAACCAGGGGTCAATGGTATTGAATCGACCTGGAATCAATAAGTAGCCAAGGGAGTGTAGGCTTTAATTACAAACCCTGGGTCTAGCCTGGAATACTGGTTGCTATTTCTGGTCTGGATAATTATAACAGGAATCAAAACAAATTATCTTTCAGGTCTCTGAGATTTCAGGGTTAGGTCTGGAAAATTATTTATTCAAACTATTTCATTATTTCTACCTGGAGAATCGGAAACACAGTTCTAAACGAATTAAACAGATTCAATTTCTATTTTTCTCTTCTTTTCCTTCGATTTTTCTAATTTTTTAATATCGGATTTTTAGTGAGGTTAATTTATTATATTTTTCCATTAATGTCAATAGTTCATGAAACATAGAACACCGCCTGACGGGATACAAAGCACAGAGACACCGGTGCACAGGACTGGATTTCTCAAGGAAAAGAAGAAGAAGAGTTGTTAACTGGCTTGTCAGTGTCAGTCGTCCGTCAATAATAATATTCTTCAATTTTGACAAATGAAAATATTGAAAATCACTAAATAAATTATTGAACTATTTGGAACTGAAAACAATGACAACAGAGAAGGAAATATGAAATATGCAATCACAAAATCCGTTTATTCAATTCAGAGTTCTGGATTCTTTACACAGGTCGAGTGAGTATCGGTATGTGAAAAACAACAGGAATGAAATGAGGCTATAAACAGGATGAATAACACTGGTGAAAAATATACAAACTTACATGTGTAACAGGAAATCACTATACAATACTATTCTACACTGGTTTTGAATGAACTATGAGAGCACTAAAAGATCAGCAAGAGAATCAGGAGCTTGGAGAGCAACGGAGATCAGGTGGTGTAGACTGGTCAAGAAGAGCTTAGAGAGTGTCGAATCCTTAACTGTCTTCAGTATTTATGCACTGCCTTGGCCTTGGCACAAGGACGAGTAAATCTGGAATCTCATTGGTCAAAACTCCCACCTTGTCATGGCTCATGGCCATGGCCACTAAATCTGTCCTTGAAATGCACATGCGCACCTCCAACACAATACGCGGAAAAAATAATATTACACCCCAAATGGGCACAGGAACAGGATCTACTACCTTTGCTTATGCTACTGAATGAATTTGGCTGGAAAATATTCAATAACAACAAAGTTATGAGAAGTCAAACATTCATCATTTCAACTGACAAATAATTCAATCAAATTTCATATCATGAGCAAAGGGTTGAGAAATATGGAAGTCTCTAGGGTTGTAATGATGTTCATGAGAGTTTACTATCAGGAAAAGCTTTGTGAAGTCAGGAATCAATGCATTACTCAGCTCTCTCGGGTTTTCAGGTTTCGAGCTTTCGAACAGGTGAAATTCAACTAGAATCAGGCTCAGGTACTTAGATTTTGATCAAAACCAGTCTAGTAATGAAGCTTGTCAAAAACACTTCATTACAAGTATGTCTAGAATTGAAATAATTTCACTATTATAATATGGGCCAGAATGCCATATTTCTCTCAATCTATCAACCAATTCGTTTGGGTCTACCATATTATCATCAACATCTTTGATTCCTTCGCTGTCCTCATCGAAGTTGTTATCGTAGATTCTTGGCAAAGTTTCATGATCGGAAGGTGGGGTGTCAGTCGAACTGTAAGACGAATACTTGACAGGTCGCGATTCCTTACTCGGCTTGATCATCTTCAATCTTGTTTTTTTCGTGGGTTTCATAGACGGTTCGAGTGCCAAATATTTATTTCTCACAATTTCAGCTAAGTTCATAATTTTCTGATCTTCATCTTCGATTTTATTTTCACAAGGGTCATCCGTAGCGGCATCGCCGTTCATGTCGTTATGACTCAACTGCTGACCAATCTCAGAATTCGACTGGCTTTGGGACAATAATTGGTGATCACTATCAATGGAGTTCGACTCATTTCGTTGACCGATTTCAGTGGTGATCGATTCGTTTTGGGGATTAACCAGGTCGTTCCCTTTGTGCTTTCTCGCCAAATGTTTTTTCATGCCCTCCAATCTTGTGAATTTTTCCACACATTAATGACAATTGAAAACTTTTTCGTCATGACTATCCATATGCCGCTTCAATCCATAGGCCCACTTAAATTTCTTGTTGCATTGCTGACAAGCAAACATCTCAAGACGTAATATATTTTTCTTCCTACTATGATGTTAACAGTATGAAGTCAGGACAACAACTGACATTTTTATGAACCCGACACTAACCATACCGTCACACCATTCACACCGCCATTCACACAGCCATGCACACCTTCACACTACCATTCACACCACCATTCACACAGTCACACCGCCATTCACATCGTCACACCGCCATTCACACCACCACACTGCCATTCACACCGCCATTCACACCGCCACAACGCCATTCACACCGCCATTCACACCGCCACACTGCCATTCACATCGTCACACCGCCATTCACACCACCACACTGCCATTCACACCGCCATTCACACCGCCACAACGCCATTCACACCGCCATTCACACCGCCACACTGCCATTCACACCGCCATTGACTCCTGTCATACTACCACTTAGTTAGCCCTGTCACTCATATAGAGTGACTTTTTTTTTTGTGACGCATGCGCACACCTCCTTCAAAATGATAGCCTATTTGATTCGCGAGAATTTGTACAACACTTGCAACTCACATTATGTTTCAGTTTCACCACTTTCAGTTACTTCCAACCACCACCACTGCGCAACAACAAAATGGTCCCCGACACCATTGAAATAACAATGTGAAGGGTGGGTTGTTTGAAGAGCAAAGTAGGTAGGTAGTGCAATGTAGTTAGTTTTCGTGAGTATAGTCATCATTTTCTTGAGTACGTCAATATTTCAGTGTACAATATCTTATTTCTTTGAACAATTCAGTCGAAGTCTGTATTTCCATGCTGTTATTATTCAAGTTATCTCGGAAATTGGCTATTTTTTCAACACACACACACACACACACACACACACACACACACACACACAGAGAGAGAAAATCGCGCCGAGAAGCAGGAAATCGTAATCTCGGGCTGTTTCAGTCACCTATAATGAATTATTAAATATTCGAATACTTTTCCTTCTAATCTTCTCCGAACTGAAAATATCAATGTTATACAAGGTGGCTCAACGAGAAATATGTTGTTTCCGTTTTTCCTGAGGCTCTTCTATGTATATGATATTCCTAGAAGTGTTTGATCGATTATCGAAAGATATGCAGACATTAACATATTAACATGGCAGATATCGTGAAATCATTGGTATATATATTATATATGCTGTACGAGTTGTACCATCTTCGCGACGAGATTTGGATGTTATACAGGTGTATTTTTGTTGATGAGATTTCGTTGTTATACAAGGAATTTTTTTTTGTTTGCCATTAATATAGAATGTGTAATACCCTGTATAATAGCTTTATACCGGATTTCTGAAGCGTGACATAACCTCAAAGAGCTTTGTCTAGTATTGGTATGTTCGCGGTATTTCGCTATAGGCTTCAACCTCGGCTTCAACTAGGTATTTCTTGCAATATCTTTACACCATTCCAGCTGTATGGAGAGTCCACCCGCGAGTACTCCTGTATCTATAACTCAAACACCCTACATATCGACCTGTTATTGACGCATTTTGTTATTCACATTAAAAAAAAAAAGTACCTAGATCTAGGGAATAATCTGATCTACTCTACATGGGCTCTTATGGGGCTTTCCGCCGTGCATCGTGTAATTTCAGTAGAGTCTAGGGAAAACGGACTTGAAATTTACCGGTGGAGCGATGAATCATAGACCAAAAGTTTCGCGTGATATCTGTGCTATTTTGAATCGATCGCCATTCTGTTTCAATAACCATTTTGATTAAAATTGGTTGTCATCTGTCATACGTCATACGTTAGTTATCTAATTCGGAGGGGCTACTCATGAGTCCCTGTGTTTTTGTCACTATTCATCTCATCCACCCTGTATATATCCATTATTGAACTACTAGGTGGGGAATGTATCTTTTTGGGTTCACAGTGTATATTGCCATTCATTTTGTTATTGTGGATGTGTTATTTTCAATCTTATCATCAACAAGCGGGTAGCCAGCTCGTCGTCGTACGTCATATGTCGATACGCCATTGCCAAACGACGGAATGCAGATTACGGAGCACAATATCCGATTTCTTCAAACGGCTGGCAACGTCGACATGCTAGCGTTCTGCCGCTCTCCAGAGTCTTGTCGCTTATCAAAAATATAATTTTATTTAATAAATAAATCTAGAACCTATAGCTTTGTTCGCCGGTCCCATTTGAATACGATTTTCATAGTGGCATTTTCATCGGCGCCTGAATACCACAGTACGTATATACGTTGCTCTATAATGCAAGGGTCTCGAGTTCAATCCCTACAAGCAAACTCGTACACAAATTCGTCTAGTGGTGTGGCGCCATGGTAGCGTTTTGGGCTCGCAGTCCGGTGGCCAGGGTTCGATTCCTCGCCCGCACAGCCCAATTTTTTTTATTCATTATATTTCCATCCAATATTTGAATTTCGCGCCGCTCGTGGGGCCGCGAGTAGCTAGCCGAGTCGAGCCGGCCTGTGATTGGCTAGCCGAGTCACGTGGTTTGGAGAAAAGTGGAGTGGAGGGGGTGAGCCATCCTCCCTTGACCCCTACTACACTATTGAAGCAGACATCTGACATGCATACAGTAGAAGCAGATACCATTGCAGTGACCGTATAAGACGACTCTGAAGGGAATATAACGAGTACTATAGGCAAACGAAGATACATCGACTCCATCGTTTTTCACACTATATCTCTCTATCCTATCATCTCACATTGACACTTTCGAAGCAGACGAATTTGGATTGACTATATAAGACGACTTCCGAACTTGTATAACGCATACAGTTCGCAGAACAGGAAACTTTGACTTGGACTATGTTAACACTGTAACTATGCAATCTAGCATCTGACATGCATACAGTTGCAGCAGATACGATAACCGTGACCGTAATACATTACTTTGAAGGGTATATGACGAGAACAATAGGCGATTGAAGATACATCGACTTCATCGTCGTGCATACTATATCTCTCTTTCCTATCATCTCACATGGACACTATTGAAGCAGACTAGTTCGCAATGCCCATATGAGACGACTTCTTAGCGGGTTTTACGCATACAGTTTGCAGAACAAGAAACTTCGACTTCGACTATGTTTACACTGTAACTCTGCAGTCTAGCATCTGACATGCATACAGTTGAAGCAGATACGATTGCAGTGACCGTAAACGATGAGTCTGAATAGTATATAACGAGTTCAATAGGCAAATGAAGATACATCGACTTCATCGTTGTGCACACTATATATCTCTATCCTATCATCTCACATGGACACTGTTGAAGCAGACAAGTTCTCAATGACTATACGAGACGACTTCCTAGCAGGTATAACGCACACAGCTTGCACAACAAGAAACTTCGACTTTGACTCTGTTTACACTGTAACTCTACCGTCGAGCAACTAACATGCACACTGTTGGAGCAGATACGATTGCGGTGACCATATAAGACGAGTTCTAAGCGGGTATATCGCACACAGCTTGCAGAACAAGAAACTTCGACTATGTTTACACTGTAATTCTGCAGTCTAGCATCTGACATGCATACAGTAGAAGCAGATACCATTGCAGTGACCGTATGAGACGACTTTGAAGGGTATATAACGAGTACAATAGGCAAACGAAGATACATCGACTCCATCGTTTTGCACATTATATCTCTCTATCCTATCATCTCACATTGACACTATTGAAGCAGACGAGTTTGCATTGAACATATAAGACGACTTCCAAGCGGGTATAACGCATACAGTTTGCAGAACAAGAAACTTCGACTTCGACTATGTTCACACTGTAACAATGCAGTCTAGCATCTGACAAGCATACAGTTGAAGCAGATACGATTGCATTGACCGTGAAAGATGACTTTGAAGGGTATATAACAAGTTCAATAGGCAAATGAAGATAAATCGACTTCATCGTTGTGCACACTATATCTCTCTATCCTATCATCTCACATGGACACTATTGAAGCAGACAAGTTCGCAATGACCATACGAGACGACTTCCAAACATGTATAAAGCACACAGCTTGCAGAACAAGAAACTTCGACGTCGACTATGTTTCCACTGTCACTCTGCAGTCTAGCATTTGACATGCATACAGTTGCAGTAGATATGATGGTAGTGACAATATGAGACGTCTTTGGAGGGTATATATCGAGTACGATAGGCAGATGAAGATACATCGACTTCATCGGTGTGCACACTCTATATCTCTATCCTATCAACTCACATTGATACTTTCGAAGCAGACGAGTTTCCGATGACCATATGAGACAACTTTCAAGCGGGAAAAAAACGCACACAACTTGCACAACATGAAACTCCGACTTCGACTTTGTTTACACTGTAACTTTGCCGTCAAGCATCTGACATGCATACAGTTGAAGCAGATACGATTGTAGTGACCGTGAAAGATGCTTTGGAGGGTATATAACGAGTTCAATAGGCGAATGAAGATACATCGACTTCATCGTTGTGCACACTATATCTCTCTATCCTATCATCTCACATGGACACTATTGAAGCAAACGAGTTCGCAATGCCCATTTGAAATGACTTCTAAGCGTGTATAACGAACACAACTTGCAGAACAAGAAACTTCGACTTCGACTCTGTTCATACATAAACTCTGCAGTCAAGCTTCTGACATGCATACAGTTGGAGCAGATATGATCGCAGTGACCATATAAGACGACTTTGGAGGGAATATAGAGAGTACAATAGGCAGATAGAGATACATCGACTTCATCGAAGTGCATACTCTATCTCCCTATCCTATCATCTCACATGGACACCATTTAAACAAAAAGGTTCGCATCGACCATTTAAGATTACTCTCAAGCGGGTATATCGCACACAGCTTGCAGAACAAAAAACTTCGACTTTGACTATGTCCACACTGTAACTCTGCAGTCTCGAATCTGACATGCATACAGTTGATGCAGATACGATTGCATTGACCATATAATACGACTCTAGAGGGTATATAACGAGTACATCAGGCAAATGGGGCAACATGGACTTCATCGTCGTACGCACTATATCTCTCTATCCTTACATCTCACATGGACACAATTGAAGCAGACAAGTTCGCATTGACCATATGAGACGACTTCCAGGCGGGTATAACGAATACAGTTTACATTGTACTTCTGCAGTCTTGCATCTGACATGCATACAGTTAAAGCGCAGATATGATCGCACTAACCAAATAAGACGACTTTGGAGGGTATATAGCAAGTACAATAGGCAGATGAAGATACATTGACTTCATCGGTGTGCACACTCTATCTCTCTATCCTATCATCTCACATGAATACTTTCGAAGCAAATGAGTTTGCAATGCCCATATGAGACGACTTCCAAGCGGGTACAACTCACACAACTTGCACAACAAGAAATTTCGACTTCGACTTTGTTTACACTGTCACTCTGCAGTCTAGCATCTTGTATGCATACAGTTGGAGCAGATATGATCGTAGTGACCATATAAGACGACTTTGAAGGGTATATATCTAGTACAGAAGGCAGATGAAGATACATCTATCCTATCAACTCACATGGATACTATGGAAGCAGAGGAGTTCCCGATGCCCATATGATACGACTTCCGATGGAGTTACATCGACTTCATCGGTGTGCACACTTAATCTCTATCATTTCATCTCAAATGAATACTATTGAAGCAAACGAGTTCGCAATGCTCAGATGAGACGACTTCTAAGCGGGTATAACGAACACAACTTGCAGAACAAGAAATTTCGACTACGACTATGTTTACACATGAACTCTGCAGTCTAGCTTCTGACTTGCATACAGTTGAAGCAGATATGATCGCAGTCGCCATATAAGACGACTTTGAAGGGTATATAGCAAGTACAATAGGCAGATGAAGATATATCGACTTCATCGGTGTGCACACTCTATCTCTCTATCCTATCATCTCACATGGATACTATTGAAGCTGATAAGTTTGCAATGCCCATATGAGACGACTTTCAAGCGAGTATAACGCACACAACTTGCACAACAAGAAACTTCGACTTCGACTTTGTTTACACTGTTACTCTGCCGTCTAGCATCTAACATACGAACAGTTGAAACAGATACGGTTGCAGTAACCATATGAGACGAGTTCTGAGCGGGTATAACGCACACAGCTTGCAGGACAAAAAACTTCGACTTCGACTATGTTTACACTGTAACTCTGCAGTCTAGAATCTGACATGCATACAATTGAGGCAGATACGATGGCATTGACCGAATAAGACGACTTTGAAGAATATATTACGAGAACAATAGGCGAATGAAGATACATCGACTTTATCGTCGTGCATACTATATCTTTCTTTCCTATCATCTCACATGGACACTATTGAAGCAGACTAGTTCGCAATGCCCATATGGGACGACTTCCAAGCGGGTTTAACGCATACAGTTTTGCAGAACAAGAAACTTCGACTATGTTTACACTGTAACTCTGCAGTCTAGCATTTGACATGCATACAGTTGAAGCAGATACGATTGCAGTGACCGTAAAAGATGACTTTG
This sequence comes from Phaedon cochleariae, assembly GCA_918026855.4. Taxonomy (NCBI): domain Eukaryota; kingdom Metazoa; phylum Arthropoda; class Insecta; order Coleoptera; family Chrysomelidae; genus Phaedon; species Phaedon cochleariae. Next base: position 33,631,514 of record OU896708.1, read on the forward strand.
AAGAGTATATAACGAGTTCAATAGGCAAATGAAGATACATCGACTTCATCGTTGTGCACACTATATATCTCTATCATATCATCTCACATGGACACACACTATTGAAGCAGACAAGTTCGCAATGCCCACATGAGACGACTTCTAAGCGGGTATAACGCACACAACTTGCAGAATAAGAAACTTCGACTACGACTATGTTCACACTGTAACTCTGCAGTCTAGCATCTGACATGCAAACAGTTGAAGCAGATACGATGACAGTGACCGTATAGACGACTCTGAACGGTATATAATGAGTTCAATAGGCGAATGAAGTTACATCGACTTTATCGGTGTGCACACTCTATCTCTATCCTATCATCTCACATGGATACTATTGGAGCAAACTAGTTCGCAATGCCTATATGAGACGACTTCTAAGCGAGTATAACGAACACAACTTGCAGAACAAGAAACTTCGACTACGACTATGTTTACACATGAACTCTGCAGTCTAGCTTCTGACATGCATACAGTTGAAGCAGATATGATCGCAGTGACCATATAAGGCGACTTTGGAGGGTGTATAGCAAGTACAATAGGCAGATGAAGATACATCGACTTCATCGGTGTGCACTTTCTATCTCTCTATCCTATCATGTCACATGGATACTATCGAAGCAGACGAGTTTGCAATGCCCATATGAGACGACTTTCAAGCGGGTATAACGCACATAACTTGCAGAACAAGAAACTTCGACTTCGACTATGTTCACACTGTAACTCTGCAGTCTGGCATCTGACATGCATACAGTTGATACAGAAACGATTGCAGTGACCGTATATGACGACTTTGAAGGAATAATAATAGGTACAATGGGCAAATAATGGGGATACATCGACCTCATCGTCTTACACACTATATATCTCTATCCTATCATCTCACATGGACACAATTGGAGCAGACAAGCTCGCAATGACCAAACAAGACGACTTCCAAGCAGGTATAACGCACACAGCTTGCAGAACAAGAAACTTCGACTTCGACCATGTTTATACTGTAACTCTATAGTCTAGTATCTGACATGTATACAGTTGACGCAGATACGATCGCAATGACCATATAAGACGACTTCGAAGGGAATATAGCGAGTACAACAGGCATATAGGGATACATCTACTTCATCGTAGTACACACTATATCTCACTATCCTATCATCTCACATGGATACTATTGAAGCAGACGAGTTCGCAATGCCCATATGAGACGACTTCCAAGCGGATATAACGCACACAACTTGCACAACTAGAAACTTCGACTTCGACTTTGTTTACACTGTAACACTGCCGTCTAGCATCCAACATGCAAACAGTTGAGGCAGATACGATTGCAGTGACCGAATAAGACGACTTTGGAGGGTATATAACGGGTACAATAGGCAAACGGAGATACATAGACTTCATCGTTTCGCACACAATAGTATTTCTATCCTATCATCTCACATTGACACTATTGAAACAAACAAGTTTGCATTGACCATATAAGACGACTTCCAAGCGAGTATAACGCACACAACTTGCACATCAAGAAACTTCGACTTCGACTTTGTTTACACTGTTACTCTGCCGTCTAGCATCTAACATGCAAATAGTTGAAACAGATACGATTGCAGTAACCATATAAGACGAGTTCTGAGCGGGTATAACGCACACAGCTTGCAGAACAAGAAACTCCGACTTCGACTATGTTTACACTGTAACTCTGCAGTCTAGAATCTGACATGCATACAGTTGAAGCAGATACGATGGCAATGACCGTATAAGACGACTTTGAAATGTATATCACGAGAACAATAGGCGAATGAAGATACATCGACTTCATCGTCGTGCATACTATATCTCTCTTTCCTATCATCTCACATGGACACTATTGAAACAGACTAGTTCGCAATGCCCATATGAGACGACTGCTAAGCGGATTTTACGCAAACAGTTTGCAGATCAAGAAACTTCGACTTCGACTATGTTCACACTGTAACTCTGCAGTCTAGCATCTGACATGCATTCAGTTGAAGCAGATACGATTGCAGTGACCGTAAACGATGACTCTGAATAGTATATAACGAGTTCAATAGGCAAATGAAGATACATCGACTTCATCGTTGTGCACACTATATATCTTTATCCTATCATCTCACATGGACACTGTTGAAGCAGACAAGTTCGCAATGACTATACGAGACGACTCCCTAGCAGGTATAACGCACACAGATTGCACAACAAAAAACTTCGACTTTGACTTTGTTTACACTGTAACTCTACCGTCGAGCAACTAACATGCATACTGTTGGTGCATACTGAAGTCCTACTCGTAAGGACACCCCTTTTTTGAGGAGCTGCCTGGTAGACTCAGCAGAAGTTGATGTACCCTACAGGTACCAGAAACCAGCGCATCAGAGCAGGCCACCTGATATGATGGTGATGAGATGGGGCTCCACTGCAGAACCCAGCGAAACCTGGTAGATGGTCATACGGCGAGGTAGGGCTCCGTTGAACTAAACCTTCCATGCGGTCCAGCAGGGGCGAAAGAGACAGGAAATCTAGGAGGGTCGTGCCAACGTCGGTGTCCGGAGTAGTCTCGGAGGATGGTCCGGACGACTTATTACCAAAACCAGAGGTGATGGTGCGGTGTGTAAAAACCAAGATGGATTCCTGGTAATCGTGGCCGGCTTTCAATGGGTGAAAGTAGGAGGCCCACAGATCTATAAAAATAGCCTCTGTAGTATTTTGAAACCTTATTGCTAACCCTCAACAAAAGTATTCCAGCAAGAAGAAATGAAGGAACTTACCCCAATATGGAAAGGCCTCACTTTCAAAAATGAACAGCAAATGAATTGACTTCATGATCGACAGCCAAAAAGGATCAAAGCTGAAGTGGAGAGAGGAAGGACACATTCGGCGCCTTCTCTAGAAATTTCTCCCCAAAACCTATTTGAAAAAAACAACTTTTCTCTTGCGCATCCAGGCAAATCGGAATCGACGAATCAGAATTTAGGCGTCTGTCACGTGACTCAGACACTGTCAGCTGATTGGCCCACAATGGAGAATCTACGACACCACTCGAGTCCAAACGAAACGCCAACAACCAATCAAACCATAGGTCAATCAGAATGACACATATCTCACAGGTCACAGGGCTACGACCATCTAAGGTGAACGGGTTCTGCGTGCTATGGGCTGCTACTAGTCGTTCCGTGTCTGTCTATTATATTCCATGTAACAGACCGAAGAACTTGGGAAGAAGACTTAAGGTTTAGTGCTCATCAACTGGATCAAAACAAGAAAGAGAAGAATAAAAAAATAACCTCATACTACATCTGTCGAGGTGATGAAAAATAAAATGTAAAACAATAACAAATATGAATTTTGATTGATAATACAGATCTTAACCAGGACTCCACCTAATCAATAGCCTTCCTCACCAGCTGTCACGAAGAAACCATTACCATCAACATTCTGAATAAAAAAATACTACCTGTACTGTAGCAAGTTATTTATGAGAGACAGGTAAGTCACTTCTGAATTACTATGAGTTCAAATACTAATGTTTAGTTCTTTTTAGGTCTCAAGCCATCAGTTTCAATGCCCTCAACCAAAGATACTATCAATGATATAGTGTTATGTAAGTTCTGTTTGAATAAATGCATTCATATACAGAGTGAGTGTCTCAATTACCCAAGATTATTAACAAGTATAGAAATGGAACTGAAAATTCGAGGAAAAAGGTAATTTTCACGTTACACACACTTCCCTACTGAATAAAAGAAAAATTTTTACCAACAAAATTTTTCGTTTCATTATCCAAATGAAAAGGTAAAGAGTGATTTACTAAAATCCAGGGAGTTCGTTTTTGAATAATTTTTATCCTAGACTAGGCGCGCCTTATTCTACCTTACTCCTAATCTTAACTGTTCCTAAACTCTTAACTAAATTACAGGACTACTATTTACAATTTGAATCACTGCAGATCTGCTTTAAGCTATTATTTGGAATTTGACAAATTACTCAACGGATGCTTCTGATCCCGAATCTTCTACACCAGAAAGATCGGACATAGACCCATTATAGGGCTTCAAGTCTTGTATGTGCCAAACTCCAGCATCAGTACCATTCTCGTTTTTTAAAACGTAGACCAATTTTGACTTTTTCTTAGCCACTGTACAAAGTATATAACGCGGTGCTAATTTCTGAGCAAAATTGTTGCCAGCATTGGACAGAACATAGTTTTTCTTCCAAACTTTGTCTCCAACAAAAAATTCTTTATCACGTCGACGTAAATTATAATACTTAGCGTTTTTCTGATGTGCAGCATGAATTTTATTCTGAACATCTTCATAAATCTCTGACATTTTCCCTAAATTTTGAATCCAATAATCACGGTTAACCAAATCGATATCTACGTTACCCCTCCCATAATATTGACCACTACCAGGTACTTCTCTACCAAAATTCAAAAATGCTGGGCTATACCCCGTAACTTCATGAACACTAGTTCTCATTGCATAACCTATTTTTGCTAATTCTTTATCCCATAATTTATGATTGTTGTTAATATAACTTCTAACTGCAGTGCAAATCGTTCTATTGGTTCTCTCAACATAATTTGCCTGAGGATGATAGTAAGCTGTATACATGATATTTGAGTCATAACTTTTGACCAGATCTTTGATTGATTTACTAATCAGCTGCCTACCATTATCGCAAATGATATGTTGCGGAACACCATAGACAAGAAAAATATCATTTTCCAGGAATTTAATAATATTAGCTGAAGTAGCTTTACGAAGAGGACAAAAAACCGGATACTTGGTTAGCCAATCACTAACGACGAGAATATACTGATAACCACTTGAAGTACGTGGTAGAGGGCCCATAAGGTCAAGTGCTATTACTTGCCAAGGAAACCGAACCTTTTTCTCTGCGCCCATCAAGCCAAACTTAAAGTAATTTGGAGATTTTTGAGCGGAACAAACTTTGCAAGATTTTATGTACCTAAAGATATCGTGCCTCATTTTGGGCCAGTAATAAGTTAAAGAGATTCTCGAAATGGTTTTATAGTAACCCATATGCGAAGCGGTTGGAACATCATGGCATGACTTGATAATCTGAATGCGCTGACACTTTGGTACTAAAAGTTTCCAGTCTGATATATTGGTGTTCACAGGGCGTTTCGACGGTACTAACTTGTAAACATAATCATTCTTAACCGACCACTGGGGATAACTTCCAGGGTTCCTCAAAATTTTAGTCCTCAAGTTTTCATAGAAAGAATCTAGGTTGTCTAAACTGATTTTCAAATTAATACTGTCGACTTCCCCTTCTATTGCGCAACAATGGTCAATATCATCTACCGCTGGATCTACTGGACTTCGAGACAGGGCATCAGGGACAACGTTTAAACGTCCTGCTTTGTGCTCTATAGTGAAATTGAATTGACTTAGTCGGACACTCCATCTAGCTATTCGGCCAATGGGTTCTTTCATCTTGAACATCCATTTGAGCGAAGCGTGATCAGTGATTAAAGTAAAATGCACTCCCTCAATATAACCCCGAAATTTTTCACAAGCAAATATACATGCTAAGCATTCCTTTTCAGTTACCGTATAATTACGTTCATTTTTTGACAAACTACGCGAAGCAAAAGCTATCACTCTCTCTTGATTATCTTGTACTTGAGTTAAAACGCAACCTAGCCCTGAATCAGATGCATCGCACTGTATAGTAAATGGGATAGAAAAATCTGGGCTTGACAAAATTGGTGCAGAAACTAATGCTTGTTTTATATCTTTAAAAGCCTGATCAGCTTTATCGGACCAAGTGACTTTTTGACCTTTCTTCTTGTTTTTAAGCAAATCGTTAATAGGTGTCATAAGAGTCGAAAAGTGGGGAATGAAACGTCTATACCAACTGCACATGCCCGTGAAGCGTTTGATTTCAGTGGTATTCCGAGGCTGTGGAAACTCAACCATTGCCTTCACCTTGTTAGGGTCAGTTCTCAGACCAAATTTATCGATAATAAATCCCAGATATTTCAATGATTCTCTAAAAAATTCGCACTTTTCAAAATTGACTGTCAACTTGGCATCCTTAAGACGCTTAGCTACTTCGTTTAGTAATTTTATATGTTCTTCGAAAGTTGAACTCACTATAATCAAGTCATCCAAGTAAACAAAAATATTCGGTTCCAAATCTGGTCCAAAAATTGCATCCATTAATCGTTGCTGAAATTGAGCGGCATTAGCCAAGCCAAACGGCATAACCTCGAATTGAAATAAACCGCGTGAAGGGACTGAAAATGCCGTCTTTTCTTTAGAACTCTCATCAAGAGGAATTTGCCAAAAAGCACTTCTTAAATCAACCGAAGACATGTATCTAGAATGACCTAGCATAGATAAAATTCGATCTACTACTGGTAGTGGGTAACTATCTTTCTTGGTAACCGAATTCAACTTTCTTCCATCAAAGCAAAATCTGAAATTTCCATCTGACTTTTTAACAAGGAGCACAGGAGACGACCAACTACTTTTTGATGGCTTAACCACCCCCAGAGACAGCATTTTGTCCAATTCTTTATTTAAGTGTCCCTGCATATAAGGAGACATCACATACTGCCGTTGCTTAACCGCTGGGGCGTCTCCAGTGTCAATATGGTAGACCATCTTGTCTGTTCTTCCCAAAGCCTTATCTTTACCAAGGTCGCGAAATACCGAAATAATGCTTTCAGCAGCCATTGCTTCATTTTCTGATAAGCCACTCAACGAAAAAATATAAGATTCTGAACTTTCAGCTACCTCTAACGCAGATAAACAATTAACTTTTCTAATTGATTCTGAACTAACTTCCCAATTGTTTTCCTTAAAGTTGATTTTCAATTCAAATTTCTTGCAGAAGTCACTTCCCAAGATGAAGCTATAACTCAATGAAGGTACTATAAGAAACTGAATTAACTTACAAGTTTTACTTATACAGATAGGCAGATCAACTGAACCTACTACATTTTGTTTGACACCATCAGCAGTGCATACAAAATGGGTTGACTTATTATTGATTTTCAGACCAAATGACTCAATTAAGCTTATTCCTTTACTACCAACTATGGAATTATTAGCACCAGAATCTAAAAGAGCAGTTATCTCTTGATTAAATAAATTTACTGATATAAACGGTCTATTGTCTTGTTCTTTCTGTACAAAGACAGGAGCAGCTGAAACTTCAGAATTTATTCTACTTAAAAAGATTTTACAAAATTCAATTACCTTTGACTGTTCAACTGTAGGATATATTTTTGAAATATTGGCCTGTTTAAATGGAGGTGAATGGCGGCCTAAAAAAGAATAATATTCTACCTCCCTGATAAGTTTCCCGAGCATTTTTCACACTTGCTCTTTATTTTTCCTGGCTCACCACAACCATGACAAAAAACATTGCGTTTTGAGGTACAATTATAAAAAGTGTGGTTGGCTAATCCACAGTTCCAACATATTATTGTGTTCCTACCATTTGAATCAGTACTACTGTTAGCATTATTCGAGGCTCTTGCCTCAGACCTATTACTTTGACTTTCTGAACGAGATACTGTGTTCACAGAACGAGGAACTGTATTTGTAGGACGAGGGACCGAATTACTTGGCTGAACTCTTGGTCGGTTGAAGTTTCTAAAATTTCTAGGCCTGAAATTCCTGTTCCTATTAGAGGAACCATTGGAAGAACTACTAGTTCCAGCCCCATCACTCATTGCCAGCTCGTAATCAAGTGTGCTAACGTGAGATTTTCTAACAAAAGACTTATCCTTATTTTCTCTTAGAACTTCTTCCAAAATTTTTACGTCTCTAATTAAATCATCCATGGTATTATAACTATTTAATGCTAGACGATCGACAAATTCAGTTCTTAAATTTTTCTTAACCCACTTCACCCTAGTAACGACTGCGGGAGAGGTACTGAGACGATTGAACAGCTGCTCCATCACAGCAACAAAAATAACTATAGGCTCGTCATCATTTTGTTTTCTATGTTTTATTGAGTCCCACAGTTCTTCATCGTAGTCTTTGTTAAGAAAATCCTGTTCCAACCTAGTTGTTGATGAATTCCAGTCCCTGACATTGCCTGAATCTTTGACGTGCCTAAGCCACAAAAGTGCTTTACCTGAAAATAAGTCAACCGCTGACTCAAATAGTTGATCTTTAGATACATGCCTAGCCTCTGCTAACTCATGGACTCTTTCTAAAAATGCTTTAACACTATATGACTTTTTCGTACCATCAAATTTGACATCCCACTTGTAAAGAGAAACGGGCTTGAATGATGGGGTTGAAACTTGAGCCATCCCCATGGGATTCATAAAAGATTGGGATAGATCCACCATAGGTACCGGAGGCGCCACATCGGTCACAACTCTATCCTCAAGCTCAGACTCTAACAAGATACAGGTAGCATAAGCCTCTTGTTTAAAGACAACTTGTTCTCTAATACCAGTGAAAACATCCATTCGTTGAATACGAGAACTGACATGAATTAAACGTGAACGTACTCTTTGATATACTGAGTCTTTGGTTGTGCCTTCAAAATCGTTAATCAGAGTCCTAATGCTATCTAGAGATGCCTGAATCTCCACAGTCTCAGTTTGAAAAGAGTAGTTGGGATCAGCTAATACAACTGGAGTAGTATTGTGTTTAGACAGTGTTTTAGCAAGAATTTTTCTTTTATCATTCATGTCACGGTCTGTTACTATTCCTCGAATTCTCAGTTCATAATTCAACTCATTAATCAACAAGTGCTTTGCCTTGAAAGTCTCCATAATGTATTAATATAGTTCAAAAAATTCAATTAAATGAGTATCCTGGTCTTACGCCTGCCAGAAATACTCAGGGAAAAAAGTATTGATTTTGACAAAATATTTATTAAAAATTCAATGAAATGAGTTTCCTGGTCTTACTCATGCCAGAAATACTCAGGAAAAAAAGTATTGATTTTGACAAAATATTAACAAAAAATTCAATGAAATGAGTTTCCTGGTCTTACTCATGCCAGAAATACTCAGGGAAAAAAGTATTGATTTTGACAAAATATTAACAAAAAATTCAATGAAATGAGTTTCCTGGGCTTACTCATGCCAGAAATACTCAGGGAAAAAAGTATAGATTTTGACAAAATATTAACAAAAAATTCAATGAAATGAGTTTCCTGGGCTTACTCATGCCAGAAATACTCAGGGAAAAAAGTTAAATAGATATTGACAACGTATGTCAGTTAATATTAAATGCTCAGTTCAAAAAAAAATTTTTTTTTTTTGTTAAACAAGGGAGTTTAAAGTAATTAGAGAATAGTACCACCCTGTATAATTCAAAGTTGAAATCTCAAAAAAATTAGGGGGGAGGGTTCTTCAAAATTTGGAACCTATCATCACCCTGTATGCACATCAAAAAAACTCAAACTATAATTTGACAAAGTGTCAATTCAAAAATTCATAGATAAATTTGACAAAGACATTACCCAGTATGGAGAATGTTCAGTAAAGAAAAATAATAACTGCTGTTTTTTTCCTTTTTTTCAGAAAAAAAAACTTGCTCTCAAACTATTTTGAAAACCCAAGTCCAGATTTTATTTCAAATCCAAGGACAAAAAACTAAATAAATTGGTCACCTACTATTGTGAAACCACAAAATTAAACCCAATATTTTCAACCTTATTTAGGTCTAGCAAAAATGGAAAAACTAAAATTGGATTTTGCTCACCCTGTATTCCCAAAATTCAGCCAACTAGATTGAGTAAGAAAGTATCAACAAAATTTTATCTGAAATATTATTTGTTAATTTGTGAAATCATTATCGCCCTGTATAGTGAAAGAAAATCATGAAAATGTTTGAGTTCACAAAGTGTCACTAGTGCAATTATAAAAAAATTCTAAAATATTTTACTCAACAAAGTTCACTCTTGGGCCCCACGCATTGAGGCGTCAAGTTCTTGTGGCGAAGTTATGCAATTTTGAAATTGAAGTTTCCAAATTATTGTTTTAGTTATGATTTACTAAATTGTATTCTTGCAAAAAATGCTCACAAGGCACGGCAGCTCTTCGTCTGGTGAGCAGTGGTTGTGAATTCTATAATTTACTTTGTCGAGTACCTGGGGCGCCACTCAGTTTGGTCAAAAAAACTAAGAAAATGCACTATATAACAAATTACTTCCTGGAAGAGAAATTCAAGTGAAACACTGTGTGAACTCAACAGTTTTAATATATCAAAATCTCAAATACCTAGATGTCTTCATAATTCGTGTTCTTAAAATGTTGTTCAGTATTTTTCATGAAAAACAAATTATTTTCAAACTCCCTATTATCACTGTATTGTTATACTCAAAATCCCTATGGTATTTCAACCTAGATTCCCGATATAGTACTATAATGGGCGAACAGGGTAACTAGAAAAAGTTATGTAAAACACTATATACTTGAGACTTCAAGCAGAGGCAATAAAAAAGGTGAAATGTGACATGGGCAATAATAATCCTACACTGAGGTAAGATATTCTAAGAAATGATTAAATTAAAAAAAAATCGAATCATTGATTGTTGCTTGATACTTCTTACTCAGCATCTCCTGGCTGCATACTGAAGTCCTACTCGTAAGGACACCCCTTTTTTGAGGAGCTGCCTGGTAGACTCAGCAGAAGTTGATGTACCCTACAGGTACCAGAAACCAGCGCATCAGAGCAGGCCACCTGATATGATGGTGATGAGATGGGGCTCCACTGCAGAACCCAGCGAAACCTGGTAGATGGTCATACGGCGAGGTAGGGCTCCGTTGAACTAAACCTCCCATGCGGTCCAGCAGGGGCGAAAGAGACAGGAAATCTAGGAGGGTCGTGCCAACGTCGGTGTCCGGAGTAGTCTCGGAGGATGGTCCGGACGACTTATTACCAAAACCAGAGGTGATGGTGCGGTGTGTAAAAACCAAGATGGATTCCTGGTAATCGTGGCCGGCTTTCAATGGGTGAAAGTAGGAGGCCCACAGATCTATAAAAATAGCCTCTGTAGTATTTTGAAACCTTATTGCTAACCCTCAACAAAAGTATTCCAGCAAGAAGAAATGAAGGAACTTACCCCAATATGGAAAGGCCTCACTTTCAAAAATGAACAGCAAATGAATTGACTTCATGATCGACAGCCAAAAAGGATCAAAGCTGAAGTGGAGAGAGGAAGGACACATTCGGCGCCTTCTCTAGAAATTTCTCCCCAAAACTTTTCTCTTGCGCATCCAGGCAAATCGGAATCGACGAATCAGAATTTAGGCGTCTGTCACGTGACTCAGACACTGTCAGCTGATTGGCCCACAATGGAGAATCTACGACACCACTCGAGTCCAAACGAAACGCCAACAACCAATCAAACCATAGGTCAATCAGAATGACACATATCTCACAGGTCACAGGGCTACGACCATCTGAGGTGAACGGGTTCTGCGTGCTATGGGCTGCTACTAGTCGTTCCGTGTCTGTCTATTATATTCCATGTAACAGACCGAAGAACTTGGGAAGAAGACTTAAGGTTTAGTGCTCATCAACTGGATCAAAACAAGAAAGAGAAGAATAAAAAATAACCTCATACTACATCTGTCGAGGTGATGAAAAATAAAATGTAAAACAATAACAAATATGAATTTTGATTGATAATACAGATCTAAACCAGGACTCCACCTAATCAATAGCCTTCCTCACCAGCTGTCACGAAGAAACCATTACCATCAACATTCTGAATAAAAAATACTACCTGTACTGTAGCAAGTTATTTATGAGAGACAGGTAAGTCACTTCTGAATTACTATGAGTTCAAATACTAATGTTTAGTTCTTTTTAGGTCTCAAGCCATCAGTTTCAATGCCCTCAACCAAAGATACTATCAATGATATAGTGTTATGTAAGTTCTGTTTGAATAAATGCATTCATATACAGAGTGAGTGTCTCAATTACCCAAGATTATTAACAAGTATAGAAATGGAACTGAAAATTCGAGGAAAAAGGTAATTTTCACGTTACAACACTATTGCAGCAGACGAGTTTGCATTGACCATATAAGACGACTTCCAAGCGGGTATAACGCATACAGTTTGCAGAACAAGAAACTTCGACTTCGACTATGTTTACACTGTAACTATGCAGTCTAGCATCTGACAAGCATACAGTTGAAGCAGATACGATTGCAGTGACCGTGAAAGATGACTTTGAAGGGTATATAACAAGTTGAATAGGTAAATGAAGATAAATCGACTTCATCGTTGTGCACACTATATCTCTCTATCCTATCATCTCACATGGACACTATTGAAGCAGACAAGTTTGCATTGACAATATAAGACGACTTTCAAGCGGGTATAACGCATACAACTTGCAGAACAAGAAACTTCGACGTCGACTATGTTTCCACTGTCACTCTCCAGTCTTGCACCTGACATGCATACAGTTGCAGTAGATATGATGGTAGTGACAATATGAGACGTCTTTGAAGGGTATATATATCGAGTACGATAGGCAGATGAAGATACATCGACTTCATCGGTGTGCACACTCTATATCTCTATCCTATCAACTCACATTGATACTATCGAAGCAGACGAGTTCCCGATGACCATATGAGACAACTTTCAAGCGGGTAGAACGCACACAACTTGCACAACATGAAACTCCGACTTCGACTCTGTTTACACTGTAACTATGCAGTCTAGCATCTGACAAGCATACAGTTGAAGCAGATACGATTGCAGTGACCGTGAAAGATAACTTTGAAGGGTATATAACGAGTTCAATAGGCAAATGAAGATACATCGACTTCATCGTTGTGCACACTATATCTCTCTATTCTATCATCTCACATCGACACTATCGAAGCAGACAAGTTCGCAATGACCATACGAGACGACTCCCAAGCAGGTATAACGCACACAGCTTGCAGAACAAGAAACTTCGACGTCGACTATGTTTTCACTGTCACTCTGCAGTCTAGCATCTGACATGCATACAGTTGCAGCAGATATGATCGTAGTGACAATATAAGACGCCTTTGAAGGGTATATATCAAGAACAATAGGCAGATGAAGATACATCGACTTCATCGGTGTGCACACTCTATCTCCCTATCCTATCATCTCACATGGACACCATTGAAGCAGAAAGGTTCGCATTGACCATATAAGATTACTCTCAAGCGGGTATATCGCACACAGCTCGCAGAACAAAAAACTTCGACTTTGACTATGTCCACACTGTAACTCTGCAGTCTCGAATCTGACATGCATACAGTTGATGCAGATACGATTGCATTGACCATATAATACGACTCTGGAGGGTATATAGCGAGTACATCAGGCGAATAGGGAAACATGGACTTCATCGTCGTACACACTATATCTCTCTATCCTTCCATCTCACATGGACACAATTGAAGCAGACAAGTTCGCATTGACCATATGAGACGACTTCCAGGCGGTAATAACGCACACAGCTTGCAGAACAAGAAACATCGACTCCGACTATGTTCACATTGTAACTCTGCAGTCTTGCATCTGACATGCATACAGTTGAAGCGCAGATATGATCGCACTGACCAGATAAGACGACTTTGGAGGGTATATAGCAAGTACAATAGGCAGATGAAGATACATTGACTTCATCGGTGTGCACACTCTATCTCTCTATCCTATCATCTTACAAGAATACTATTGAAGCAGATGAGTTTGCAATGCCCATATGAGACGACTTCCAAGCGGGTATAACGCACACAACTTGCACAACAAGAAACTTCGACTTCGACTTTGTTTACACTGTAACTCTGCCGTCTAGCATCTAACATGCAAACAGTTGAAACAGATACGATCGCAGTAACCATATAAGACGAGTTACAATGTGAACATAGTCGATGTTGAAGCAGATATGATCGCAGTGACCATATAAGACGACTTTGGAGGGTATATAGCAAGTACAATAGGCAGATAAAGATACATCGACTTCATCGGTGTGCACACTTTATATCTCTCTCCTATCAAGTCACCTTGATACTATTGAAGCAGACGAGTTCCTGATGCCTATATGAGACGACTTCTAAGCAGATATAACGCACACAACTTGCACAACAAGAAACTCCGACTTCGACTTCGTTCACACTGTAACTCTGCCGTCAAGCATCTGACATGCATACAGTTGAAGCAGATACGATGGCAGTGACCGTATAGACGACTCTGAACGGTATATAATGAGTTCAGTAGGCGAATGAAGTTACATCGACTCCATCGGTGTGCACACTCTATCTCTATCCTATCATCTCACATGGATACTATTGAGGCAAACTAGTTCGCGATGACTATATAAGACGACTTCTAAGCGGGTACAACGCACACAACTTGCAGAACAAGAAACTTCGACTTCGACTATGTTCACACTGTAACTCTGCAGTCTAGCATCTGACATGCATACAGTTGATGCAGGAACGATTGCAGTGACCGTATCTAACGACTTTGAAGGGATTATAATAGGTACAATAGGCAAATAATTGTGATACATCGATCTCATCGTCTTACACACTATATATTTCTATCCTATCATCTCACATGGACACTATTGGAGCAGACAAGCTCGCAATGACCATACAAGACGACTCCCAAGCAGGTATAACGCACACAGTTTGCAGAACGAGAAACTTCGTCTTCGGCAGTAGTTAAGATTGGCCGGTTCTGGCTCTCCGCCCTAGGTCACCGTCCTCCGACCTTGGGCGGAGTGACCTTGAGCGGGAGTGACCTTGGGCGGGATTGTCCTTGAACGGGTCTGACCTTGGGCGGGAGTAACCCTGTATAGTGAAGTGTCGACAGCGCACTTGAACGCGAAAGTAACCTTGAGGGCGAGACAAAGTGACCTTGAAGGAAGGTTGTACGAGTAACGTTCGCATATGTGACCTTTGAAACGAGTGACCTTGAGTTGTAGAGAGAGAGAGAGAGACCTCGACATTGAAGAGGGAGGTGAGAGCGTGTGCGACCTTGAAAATGGGAGTAGGCTGGTCGATGTCGTTTCGGTAGAAGTGGGGTGCTGTGTTACGTTATGACTCCCTCCTATATAAACCCAATAGTTGTGTCCATGAGAGCACAGTTCTCTCTCAATACTATCATCAAACATCTAGTAGAATACTTCTTTGTGAGTGATAAATCATCTGAACAAAATGTTAGTTTGCAGTGTGTGCGCCAAACCTTTCACACGTAGTGACAATCTACGAAGTCATCAAAGAGTTGCATGTGTGGGAAATTCCAACCCATCTATTGCAAAGAAGCCTCGACTGGAAGATGGCACTCAGCAAGCAGCAACTTCTGCAAATGTGCAGACATGTACTGTTTGCAATAAGACCATTCCAACCGATAAAATGGGTGCGCATAAAAGGACATTGGAGCATCGGACAAACGCTTGCGTCAATTATAGGGACGGAGTATATGTGATTGAAAATGCGTTCAAATGCCGCATTGTGAGCTATCGATTGGAATGCAGAACTGATGTATTGGATTACAATACGTTTCTTAATGAAAATAGGGCAACCATTATCATCTTTATTGGATAATATAATCTCGATTCACCACTTCATCAAGGTGAATATGGAAGTGTTTGGGAGATACATTTTACAATCCCAAGATCTTCATGACATCAAATCCTTCATGACGCCAAATCACATCATGGATTCATCGCTGGATTTGGAGGCCGTGGTTGACACATTCAGGGACATCTTATTGAATCAAACGAACGAATTCGAGGAGCGTGATTCTGGTGAGTTGGTATGATTTTTGAAATATTTCTGATTATTAACAGATGTTAATATTGTTATAGGTTGGGCTTTAAAAAAAAGCATGTTCCTGGAAATCAATATCAACAAATACAGCCCTCTGCGTGGATGCTCCTACATGGAGCTACCTAGCTTCATAGAGAATAAAAAGGCCGTTGTAAACATAGTGAATCAGGACGAGTGCTGTTTCGCTTGGGCTGTGACGTCTGCACTGTATCCGGCAAGAGCTAATGTTTGCGAAACCTCTTCATATCCGCACTATTCTACAGTTCTGAATTTGGTGGGTATAGAGTTCCCTGTTAAAGTGAGTAGCATTCCAAAATTCGGAATTCTCAATGATTGTTCCATCAACGTTTACGGGTTAGAGAGTGTATTTGAAAATCATCAAGTGAAATATCATGTAGTCGGCCCACTGTATTACTCCAAGAAAAGAATGAGTATGTGAATTTACTTTTGACCACAAATGATGAAACTGAAAATAGCCACTATTGCTGGATAAAGAATTTATCAAGGCTGGTATCTAGCCAGATATCTGCCAAAGAGCATAAGAAATTTTTTTGCGACGGTTGTTTGATATATTTCTCAGATGAAAGAAAGTTGTTACGCCATCAGCTGAATGATTGTAATCATAAATATACCACAACTCCGTCCACAGAGATCGAAGTCGATAAATTTGGAAATTCAGTACCTGAAAACATTTTGAAATTCGAGAAATTTGAGAAACAGATGAAAGTACCATTCGTTATTTATGCAGATTTCGAATCAGTTCTGAAACCGATACATACTAGTCTGCCAGATCCGAATAAACCCTTTACTATTAGAACATTCGCACATGAACCTTATTCATTTGTATACCTTATCAAATGCTTTTTCGATGATTCTATCACGAAATATGTTACATTCCGTGGAAAAGATGCTGCGAAAAAATTCGTATCCAATTTAGTCAATGACTGCAAAATAATATACAACTTGTTTCTAAAACGTGTAGTTCCTATGGAAAAATTAACTCCGGCAAAAGAAGTGGAATTCGCTAATGCCACGGAGTGCAGTATTTGCGATAAAGCTTTTATATATGGCGACGTCAAAGTGAGAGACCACTGCCATCTAACGGGAAAAAAAGATTCGGTGCCGCACATTCAATATGTAATTTGAACTTTAAAATTCCAAATTTCATCCCCATATTTTTTCATAATATGAGTGGCTACGATAGCCACCCTTTCATCAAGCAATTATTCGATAGAGAAGAGAGAGTTGATTGTATCGCGCAAACCAAGGAAAAATATATTTCATTTACCAAACATATTTTAATAGACGAATATTTGGGAAAAAACGGTGTGAATCATAATGTCTTCTTGAAACTGCGATTCTTGGATAGCTACAAATTCCTTGCCCAACATCTGCAATCCTTGGCCGAAAATTTGAATGAATCTCAATTTGTAGAAACTGCTAGATATTTTCGCGGCCCTGAAGAATTCAAATACATGACGCAGAAGGGAGTTTTACCATATAGTTTCATAACGTCTATGGATAAATTGGATAATGAAGATCTGCAATCAAAAAGTGATTCTTTTCGATAATTCATCTAATACACATATTTCGTACGAGGATTATCGAAGAGCTGAGCATGTTTGGAATTTATTTAAATGTAAATCATTCGGTGATTACTCCGACCTTTATTTAAAATCAGATGTTTTATTATCATGTGATGTTTTCGAGAACTTCCGGAATGTTTGTTTGAAAACGTACGAGTAAGATCCGTGCCAATACTTCACTGCACCCGGTTTATCGTGGGATGCTATGTTGAGGTACACAAAAATCGAATTGGAATTGTTAACCGACATCGATATGATTCATTTTTTCAAAAAAGGTATAAGAGGCGGGATTAGTCAATGTTCTCAGGAGTCATGTTGCGAATCATAAGTTCATCCCAAACTTCAATCCAAATGAACCATCAACATTTATCATGTATTTTGATGCAACTAACTTGTACGGTCATAGTATGTCACAGCCGCTACCAACATCCGATTTTAGGTGGTTGGCCAACCAAGAAATTATAGAATTAGATGTCATGAGCGTTGAAAACGATAGCCTATCCTGAAGAATCACATGATGCACACTCAGATCTACCCTTCCTCGTGGAATCCATTGCTCACCCGGATCGAAATCTAAGCTGAAAAAACTGATTCCTAATTTGTCGAATGAAATTAAATATATTGTTCATTACAGAAATCTCGAACAGGCTATGGAAAACGGTTTGACCTAGATAAAAACCCATAGAGTTCTCAAATTTGAGCAATCCCTGTGGTTAAAAAAGTATGTTGACCTCAATACAGAAATGCGTTATAAGAGTACAAATGAAGCTGATAAAAGTTCATACAAGAATATGGTCAACTCAGTTTATGGCAAAACCATGGAGAATGTTGATAAAAAAAGCGATATCAATTTTGTGACTCATTGGGAAAGTATCACAAAGAGGAAGGGTGCTAATGCATTGATAGCACTCCCCAATCATAAAACCTGTAAAGTATTCCATGAAAATTTCGTAGCAATCCATATGGGAAAAGTTAAAGTGCATTATGATAAACCGCTGTATTTAGGTTTCAGCATATTAGATGTGTCAAAAGTGGTTATATATAACTTTCTGTATAAATGCATTAAGAAACATTTCTCTGGTGAATCGTGGCTAATGTATACTGATACGGATTCTTTGATATTGAAAATAGAAACAGAAAACTTTTATAATTTCATGAAGGAGAATATAAGGTATTTCGACACATCTAATCACCCCGTAGATATCAAATTCAATATTCCAATAACGAAATCAGTAGTGGGAAATATGGAGGACGAATTTTCAAATGATCCTATTGTGAGCTTTTATGGGACGGGTGCCAAAGCGTATTACGTTCAATCTTCGAATTCCGAATTGAAAAAAGCGAAGGGTGTTTCAAGGTCAGTTGTTAGAAGTGAATTATCGATGGATGATTATAAGAAAATCGTAGAAAATGGTGGCTTGATATTCAGAAAAATGAATACCTTTCGTAGCGATCGGCACGATATTTATACTGAAATTAAAAACAAAGTCGCCCTTCCATACCATGACGATAAACGGTTTATCATACCTAATACTGTTAAAACTTTACCTTGGGGGCACAATGATATTGAATTTGATTAAACGAGTCCTGAACGTAATATGCTCTGGGTACAACAAGCAATATCAGCTGCTACAATGCAAACAGCCGAGAAATCAAATTCTAGCGATAATTCAGATGACCTGATAAAAATGTTGATGGAACACTCAGAGCCTCGATAATAATTATAATAATGATAATTATGCGAACTCTGTACCCAACCTCATACGCTTATATTCATATTTATTTTTCAATCCAGTCTCCATATAATGTGATACGAGTTCTGTACACTCTTCATCTAGTCTACATATTATATTATTCATATATATATATATATATATATATATATATATATATATATATATATATATATATATTCCAGATGATATTATTGGCGTGAGGAGTTTCTGAAGCCGCAGCTTCTAGTCAAAATTCGGATATATTCAGAATATTTAGGGTCTGAATATTCTCAACATACCTTTTGAAAGATATTTTCTGTTTATCATTGCCCATTTTTGCATCTGAATTATTAATTAATTATTAACAATTAATCATAATTGTATAACCATACCAATTCACACCAATAAAATTTAGTCCTTTAATAACAAAACACGATAAATAAAGCGATACTATGGAGTCCAATAATATAATGAATGTTTGTCTTTATTTTCATGTGAATTTTGAGAAAAAATAAGCCCCCGAAAAACCTGAATTTTTGTTTGAAAGATAATTTCAGCACCTAGCCGCCATTAAACATCATGAGTAAGAAAGTGACAGGTACCGGTTACCGTAACACAAAGATACCTTTGTTCTGGTTGCCCCTGACCAATGTCGGCTGAATACGAAATCAGGTCTTCTCATTGGCAAAGTTCCGTGTTTTTCCGCGCCCGAGCGCTGGTGTAAGCCTTTGGCCGAGACGCCACTAAAATTAACACGCCTCTTTCTCAGGCACGCGCATTGGATCAAATAATTGAGGATAGATTTTTCCAAAAGTGCGCTTCGTTTCGCTACGCGTACTTTGGGAGCCTGGGGAAAAACATAATTGAAAGCCTGAATCAGTATAAAACAGGATTAGCAAGCCCTGCACCCAGTCGGACTAAAAAAAAGTTGAAAATGAAAAAAAAAACACAATGCGTTATGTCCAGGACCATTCCAATTTGTGAAAAAAAAGAATTTATTTTTCATTTTCATCAACATATAGCAAGTGGACCGGCGGTTTCGATCTTGTTAGATCTCGTCAGCACTGCATAATGTGTTGATGAAAATGAAAAATCCGTCCGACTATTTATACACTCATTTGAATGGAGTGTGCATATATATCAACACATTATGCAGTGCTGACGAGATCTAACAAGATCGAAACCGCCGGTCCACTTGCTATGTGTTGATGAAAATGAAAAATAAATTCGTTTTTTTTCACAAACCTCACGCTTAAGGTGGCGCTAACCTACAGAGGACTCTTCCGATTGGTGGCTTTCTGCATTCCCAGATTCGGGATTCAGAATTAGGAGCTATTCTTATCTAAGACTTGTCCCACAGATGGTGTTAGTACCATTCCAATTCTTTAAAATTTTAGTTCACTCACCAAAACCTGGATGATTCATCTTCATTTATTTATCTTAAAGCATATCAAACAAATGCTAAACAAATATTTGGAAGCTTAATTAATTCAATTGATGATTTTGTTGATTTGTTCAGTGGCTTTCAAATGCTAAACAAATATTTGGAAGCTTAATTAATCCAAATGATGATTTTGTTCAGTGGCTTTCAAATGTTGAGTGCATTTTCCGAAATAAATTTTAAAGTCTTATTCCAGAACAAAAAATATGCTGTAAACTTTCTCAGAGTTGTAATTCAATTCCTTTATTACATTCTCCAGCAAACAGAAACAAATGGCCCATTAGTTTTTTTGCATTGTTTCCCCAATAAGTTATTATTGGCACAGTGATAGCATATTTCAATGGTTAATCACAAAAGTGACCCGCTGGCCGAATTAACACCATCATTGGCAAGACAGTACTTGTATTAACTGATTTTTTAATAGTGGGCCAATGATGGCCATGATGCATTTCATTAACGCACTCTTAGTGCTTTGCCATTGAATATTGAGTGATGTACTTTTATCAATTAGTGTCAGTACTTTTCCAATGAAGATTGTCTATTACTTTCATAATTTTCCCATTTTATTATATAATAAAAACACAAATCAGTCCATTGGACATCCATTGAATATCCCCAATAGGACATCCCGGTCATCCATAGGACAACCACTTTGTGTACACTGGACAACGTATGGATATCCATAGGATGTCAGCTTTCCACATTTTAGGACATCCATACGCCATCCATCATAAACATTCATTCGGTGTCCATCATGGACATCCATTCGGTGTCCGTCATGGACATCTATAAGGTATCCATATTGTACATCATCATCTTAGATAATGAAAAATAGAATTTTTTTACTCTGAAACATTTATTGAATTCAAAAGCACAAAGTGAATGAAAAATAGAAATATATATGTTCTTTAAAAATCAATGAAATATAAAAAAAACACATCATGATATATGAAAACTTTCATACAGTATGGGACTTATTCATAGTCAATCATATCTCTGGCTTTTCTTGAATATTCAATGACGTCTTCGGTTTGTTCAACATCCCATGAAGAATAATTGCACCTGTGGAATGTTATAATCAATATTGAACATTGTAAGCTGCAACTGGAATTAACCATATAGAGATAAACAAAGATATGTACTTACTAGTAAGAAAGCTGTGGAAAGTGATGAGAAGGCATTAAACAATAAATTAGTTCACACTTTGTCGTGCCAGAGCCGGAATAAACTCATCACATTCACATATCATATAACCTAAAAGACAAGATAATGACTTTTGACAGTTCCCGCCCCTTCTCTTTGAAGTTTACGTCAGTGGATATCCATACAATAAGCATATGGATGTTCATTGGATGTCCTTCATGGATCACGTCCAGTGATGGACAGCTTATGGACATCCAATTTACCTCCATGGACATACATCGATGGCTAATATATTCATTACTTAGACCTATTTGAATTTAACATGAGATGGCGCTGATGACGGTGATTTACAGATATCTCTAGGTAAAAATCAGAGGCACTAGCATTTGGCAACTATGCGAGTATGCGAATGGTTCTCACTTTTCGGAATAGATGGCAAGATTATCATTAGAACGTTATTAAAACAAATAGATGCAATTGAAAGTGAAATATTAATAATATTGTTCGTAGCACTAAACTGATCGTAGTGTTCCAGAAACTGCGGAATAGGATTTTTTGATGGAACAGGAAAACTCACCCAGTGTCATCCAGGATTTCAATATGATGCGATTGAGATGCTTCCCAGCAAACAGCGAAAGGCGGTAGAAAGCCGGGCCCATGGCGAGAACGGCGGGCAAATGTCGATGTCGGCATGCCTCGAAAGGCCCTCCAAATAATTTCGAAGGATTATGTGACGAAGGCAGAATGTACACATACTTATGATAGGCCTCTGTTTCCCAGTCGCTAGTTTTCCGCTGTATGTATCCAAGTCAAAGGGCCATCAAAATTTCAACGGAGTGTGCCATCATCACTCACTCAACGTTGGCATCCCTCGCTCGCGTGAGTTTTTATTTTGATCATTTTGCAGTGGTAACAATGATTCAGTATGGCGTATATTGATTTCTTTGTTTATGTTGTCTCAACACTCTCAAAAGAGATATTAGTACTGTGTTCAGTTATGGTTCAGTTCGTGTTTGGTTTTCTTGTGGATTTTTATACAAAATAGAATAAGGGAATTGAAATAAACACAGAGTGAGTGAGGAACGAACATATATACAAACTTGCACAGCTGAATAATTCTATTTTAGATAATGATTTAACAAACATCATTGGACAAACAGATGCAATAATAGTTTGGACGTGTTCAGCGGATACACAAGAATATAATAATTGAGGACTCTGAAGATGCATGAGCTTTCCTTACATATGAATCGAAACGAAAATCAAAGACAGCTACTTGAAACAGTTATATTTCAATACTGTAGGTATGTATAGGGTTGCATGTTTTGAATTAGTAGAGAATGAAATCATTCAATCTTTCAGCTACAAAATCAACAATCAGAAGCCCATCAATCACAGATATTAATGAAGAAATCACACAATGATCCAGACTATATGATATAAATTTCTTCATGGTATATGATATCTCACTTCCAGGCGACACTCATATCAATATGATGAAGAGTAAGGTTCTCCATATCTGGACATTATTTTCTTGTAGATTGAACTCCATTGTTGACAATAACTTGATCAATATAATAACTGATTACCTACATAACTTTCAAGTTATTCGGTAGGTACATAGGTGATGAAATTTTTGACCTAGAGTTAGCAACTTTTTGAAACAATGAGTATACAGAGTGATACATAGAACTAGAATCAAGATGTTTGATGTTTCCATAGTTGTGATATGTATTGGTTGTGATCATGGCAATAATATACACACATAGATATTTTCAGTTCTTGTTTTTCTATGGGGTATTTATACTGCTAGTTTCCTGGAAATAACTGTGATATCAGAATGCCATCTCAGAGATTTTTATGTAATTATTCAACAACTTCAGGTAAGGAGTGAATTCCACATTTCTGTTTTACCCAGAGGATTCACAGAAAACTCGGAGACCTCAATTCTGTTTTTTGAAGTTCCACATTTTTCAACCAGTTTGAAAATAAAGAGAATGATGCAAATCTGAGTGAAAATGAGATACGTTGCTTTCCAAGTGATGATATAAACTGGAATACCTATCAAAAAACCTATTTTCACTGAGATATGTGCATTACCCTGTATAATCTCTGACAAACCTAGTTGAAAAATGGGACATCAAAAAACAGAATACTATGAATATTGAATTCATTCAACCCCCTAACCAACGGCCCTGAAAAACTCCTGTATCGGGGAAATGAAAATACTCAAGCGGCCAATTAATGGCAGTCTCTGAAAAGTCTCAATCGGGCCGAAGATATGCCATGAATGCAGTACATTTGAGTACTTGCTGCTGCCCACCAGAAGCCCTGCAACGTAATAAGCGGCATACTGATGGCTCTAGTGAGGCGGTAGGCTGTCGGCCGCCGGGACACGGGCTAGCCGGCCCAATTTAGTTGTACAATAGAGGACCGCTGTTACCGCTCGCCGGCAAGTTTCATTGTACCTTTAGAGGGCCGCAAAAATCATGTTTGCTGGGATACTATGGTGTAGCGAGTTATTGTAAAAGCTTCATCAAAAGTTGTCGATGGAATCTGACAGACGCCAACTTGATATTCCTTTGATCAATATGGATTGGTCATACTTACCAAAAACACCGCGAGATGGCGAAACGTCCAAATTGTTAAATTCAGTCAAATAAAGTGAAGCAAAAAGACTGCAGACTGCAGATTGAACAACACAATAACTAATAAGAATTGAATCGATACGAATTTGACAATCATCGACATTGACGCAGCGCCCCCCTTCAGGCAATTTCTGAGCTATGACCAATATTCCATCGACACATTCTGACGAAAAACAATTGGAAAGTGAATTCACCATATTTATAATGCGATTGATGTCGTTCTCAGGCAGGCTACTTAGATAAGACGGTAACGGCCCAAGAGCACCCATGATATACCGTTATGTGTTTCATTTTCACTTTTCATGACGTCTTGTGTGATCTGTGGCCTGTGGTCAGGCAGGCTACTTAGATGAGACGGTAACAGCCCAAGAGCACCCATGATATACCGTTATGTTTTTCACTTTTAATGACGTCTCGTGTGATCTGTGGCCTGTGGTCATGTCATTAGTCGTGTGGTGTGACGTATTTTGACCACAGAATTCATATATTATGATATAATATATGAGTTCTGTGATTCTGACTGAAAATCTGCGACAATCGACAAGTGACAACTGACAAGCAACGAAATATGTATATGACTGATGTGAGATGTGACGTCTTGTTGAAAGCATATACGTATTAAATTACTATTTGGATGATGATGAGTGCTGAATTGAAGTCAAAAATAGAAGACAAATGACTATCCACAAGGAGCAGACGTCCTAATCTTAGCTATCAGCGAGTTATCAAAGACCTGACTATCACATTTCGATAGCTTCTTCTCGTCTTTCATTCCATCCCAAGGCGTATGTGTATTAGGACCCTTGTGGACAGTCATTTGTTCTTCAAAAACGGTATCATTATTGTCACAGTGAAGAATAGAGATTATCCGTATAGTTTATTCAATACGTATATATGGTTGAAAGTTGAAATGAAGATTGAAACGAATTGAAAATTGACACTCATCTTTGTTGACACCATTGACAGTTCTAGTAGAATGTAATTGTAGAATGTAAAATAAAAATGTGATAATCAAGAGTACTAACTTCATGAATCATAGGATATTTCAAATAAAGAAACAACATAAACAAATTTTCATTTACCTACTTCCTTGGATATTGTTTTCATAAATTATGTACATTGACTTGCTCATGTTTTCTCGATGTGAGGATTTTGTGAGGATTCTCGGGCGCGATAAATATGAAAATTACAGCAGTGAGTAAATTTCACATTTCATATCGGCAACGCTGGCTGTCAAATAAGTTGGTTTTCTTCAAACGTCAGCGAATTTGACATTTGATGCGTCATTTCTCGATAGTAAAGTTTGACATTCTTGTCAGCGGCAGGGAAAGTACCGTTGCTAGGCAACGCATCTTTTCCTGCCGCTAATATATATCGGCAGGAAAAGTAAATTATTGAAATCAATGTTTTAGTTCATTATTCATAGCATAGATTAACGACGGGAGTCGAGATTAAACTGGTGATTATATATCCTACAATTCATTTAGATACATACATCAATAAATGTTTTGGAACCTACTGTGGATTTTGTACAATCCCATCAACATACAAGAGGACTTTTTGAAATGTAAGTAAAGAAAATTTGTTTTTTATCTACCCACTGAAATTGACCAAAAAAGAATATAGTCATAACTTCTATAATAATAATAATAATCTTTATTTATTTTGATAGCAAAAGCTAACAAGAAACATTATAACAGGTACAAATTAATACTTACTATGGTCCTCTACTATATACTTTCTTAACATTTTTTTAAAGCTGTCAAAGTTTTTTTTTATTTCTGTTGGAATTATAATTGAAATCAATTAGACCTTTATAAAATAAACTATTTTGAGCAAAGGATGAATTTACCCTAGATACATGAAAATTTGAGGCTGATCTGATATTGTAATTATGTATATCACCTACTGTTTGCAATCTATCTAATATATGTTCTGGATACAAGTTATTTTTCATTTTATAACAAACCATCCACATTCACAGTGTATGCTGTTATCTGACAAGGATGCCCACCTCCTAGTTGCTTTTTTTTCAAAAGTGAAAATTATGTGCTCAAAGTAGAAAGCACTAATGTGGTCTTCCTGAAGTATATATCAGGGATTTTACATAGTGATCCATAAGAAGTTTGACAAACCACTAGTTTACTTCTTCAAATAGAACACAGTACACAGTCCTTGTTTATTCTTATTTTTCCTTGATTGGTGATGGCAAAATATTTGGAAAATAAATAAATGAAAGGATCCATCCGTTTTATTCACCTTCTTGTAATTTACTTACCTGCAAATCTCACATATTAATGTCAAAACTTGTTTGTCCACCAGGAATATCAGTTATAACAATTCACCTAAATTCACCAATTCATTAAAAAATATCATTTATTGAAATTGTTTTGTTTCAGGCTGCTGTTTATAAAGAAGCCAAAGTAAACATATGTTGTGGATAAATTACCCACATAGTGGCAATAATAAGTAATGCATATTATACAATTATATTTTAAAGTACAACTCCAGTTCCTCAAGTAGATTCATATTAAATTTCATGGCATTTATAATGTATGTATTGAAATGATCTTGCCAATTAGATAAAATTCAAAGTTCCAGTATAGATAAGAAAAAAGCTGTTTCATAGTACTTATACTGAATGGATTGTTATACAGTGTGACCCACTTCTAATGGAATCACCTCTGTATCTTATGCAATCGTTGGGTAAGGATCCTGACATTTGCTGGAGCGAGAGATATACCAAAAATGCACTTTATGACCAAGTGGGGTCATCTTCAGTGATATACACTGCTGGCCAACAGCCATGAAACTAACCCAATTTCCGGAAAATGATATTAGGAGTCAAAATAGGTCGAAAATCACTTCAGATTTGGAATCGGACGCCCAATTTACTTGCTTTTCAATTTTTTTCTGGAAAATTTTCAGTTCGGAAAAATGAAATTTTGACACATTTTTTTATGGAAGCACCCCCGTATCTCACGTAATTATTGAGGTAGGGTTCTGAAATTTGCCGGAGGAAGAGAAAGTCCAAAGATAAAGTCAATAACGTGAGATACGGGGGTGCTTCCATAAAAAATGCGACAAAATTTCATTTTTCCGAACTGAAAATTTTCCAGGAAAAATTTGAATAGTTAGTAAATTGGGCGTCCTGATTCCAAATCTGAAGTGATTTTCGACCTATTTTGACTCCTAATATCATTTTCCGGAAATTGGGGTAGTTTCATGGCTGTTGGCGAGCAGTGTATATTCAACAGTCTCTAGAAGAAACAACATTATATGTATTATGTATATGATTTAAAAATGATTATCTAATTTTTGTTTTTTAGTTGCTCTTTCATAATTTTCCCTTCTATAAACATATATGTTTCTTGGGAATAATAATAAAGATAATTGACGTATATCACTGAAGATGACCCCACTTGGTCATGGAGTGCTTGCTCCAGCAAATTTCAGGATCCATACCCAACCATAACATAAGATACAGGGGTGGTTCCATCAGAAGTGGGTCACACTGTACATATAATAATAATTGTTTTTTTTTTTGTTATATTATCCATATTATATATGTAGGTATACCTCAGAATCAAACTATAGTAACTGCAAAAAGTTGAATTTTACAAAAGTGAATGAAATAATTATTGAATTACACCCATGAATCATTACTTTTTCAATCATTTGAAAAATATCTAACTTGAAATCCAAATTAGGACAGAGGTTGATACAGATATATGACTTCCTTTGTATTTTTCTTCATTCAAATAATATACAGGGTGTCTGTAAAACGTCTTTACTATGTGAAAATATCCCAATATTCCATGTCATTTTGAATTTTTTCAGAATTTTCATACTAGAATTGAAAATTTTCATTTTTCAACTTGTGAAAAAAATTCAGAAAGCTTCGAGAGACGATATTACCATTTTCATATGCCAATAGTTTATAGGAAAAAGCAAAAAATCTCGCGAGTATCTCATTTTCTAGTGAAACAGGCCGAGCTGAATCGATTGCGACCTCGACCAGGTCGCTAGAACACATAGTTTTCGAGATATTTCTTGTCAAAGTACGCTAAAAAACAGCAATTCACTTTCTTTAATTATATGAAATACCAACAAGTTATTGTGAAAACATTCGAATATTCGATGTCATATTTTTGTTCTTCAGATTGGAATTAGTCATTTTGAACTTTTTCAGAATTTATATCCTAGAATTGCAAATTTTCTTTATTCAACTTGCGAAAAAAATTCAGAAAGCTTCGAGAGGCGATATAGCCATTTTCATATGCCAATAATTCTTAGAAAAAAGCGATAAATTTCGCGAATGTCCCATTTCCTAGTGAAACAGGCCGAGATGAATCGATTGCGACATCGACCATGTCGCTAGAACACATAGTTTTCGAGATAATTCTGGTCAAAGTACGCTAAATAGGAGCAATTCACTTTCTTCAATTATATGAAATACGAACAAGTTATTGTGAAAATATTCGAATATTTGATACCATATTTTTGTTCTTCAGATTGAAATCAGTCATCCTGAAATTTTTCAGAATTTTTATACAAAAATTGGAAAATTTCATTCTTCAACCATTTTCAGATGCCAATAATTCATAGAAAAAAGCCTTAAATCTCGCGAATATCTCATTTTATAGTGAAACAGGCCGAGCTGATTCGAATGCGACCTCGACCAGGTCGCTAGATCACATAGTTTTTGAGATATTTCTGGTCATATTAAGCTAAAAAACAGCAATTCACTTCCTTCAATTATATGAAATACGAACAAGTTATTGTGAAAACATTCGAATATTTGATCTCATATTTTTGTTCTTCAGATTGAAATCAGTCATCTTGAATTTTTTCAGAATTTTTATCCAAGAATTGAAAATTTCCATTTTTCAACCATTTTCAGATGCCAGTAATTCATAGAAAAATGCCGAAAATCTCGCGAATATCTCATTTTATAATGAAACAGGCCGAGCTGACGCGATTGCGACCTCAACCTGGTCGCTAGATCACATAGTTTTTGAGATATTTCAGGTCAAAGTACGCTAAAAAACAGCATTTCACTTTCTTCAATTATTACATGAAATACCAACAAGTTATTGTGAAAATATCCGAATATTCGATGTCATATTTTTATTTTTCAGATTGAAATCAGTCATTTTGAATTTTTTCAGAATTTTTATCCTAGAATTGAAAATTTTCATTATTCAACTTGCGAAAAAATTTCAGAAAGCTTCGAGAGACGATATAACCATTTTCATATGTCAATAATTCGTAGAAAAAAGCGAAAAATCTCGCGAATATCCCATTTTCTAGTGAAACAGGCCTAGCTGAATCGATTGCCACCGCGACCAGGTCGCTAGAACACATAGTTTCAGAGATATTTCTGATCAAAGTACGCTAAAAAACAGCAATTCACTTTCTTTAAATATATGAAATACCAACAAGTTACTGTGGAAATATTTGAATATCCGATTACATATTTCTGTTTTTCAGATTGAAATCAGTCATTTTGAATTTTTTCAGAATTTTTATCTGAGAATTGAAAATTTTCATTTTTCCACAATTTTCAGATGCCAATAATTCATAGAAAAAAGCCGAAAATCTCGCGAATATCTCATTTTATAGTGAAACAGGCCGAGCTGAATCGATTGCAACCTCGACCTGGTCGCTAGAACATATAGTTTCCGAGATATTTCTGATCAAAGTACGCTAAAAAACAGCATTTCACTTTCTTCAATTATATGAAATACGAACAAGTTATTGTGAAAATATTCGAATATTCGATACCATATTCTTGTTCTTCAGATTGAAATCAGTCATCCTGAAAATTTTCAGAATTTCTATACGAAAATTGGAAATTTTCATTTTTCAACCATTTTCAGATGCCAATAATTCATAGAAAAAAGCCTTAACTCCGCGAATATCTCATTTTATAATAAAACAGGCCGAGCTGAATCGATTGCGACCTCAACCTGGTCGCTAGATCACATAGTTTTTGAGATATTTCTGGTCGAAGTACGCTGAAAAACAGCAATTCACTTTCTTTAATTATATGAAATACCAACAAGTTATTGTGAAAATATCCCAATATTCCATGTCATATTTTTGTTATTCAGATTGAAATCAGTCATTTTGGATTTTTTCAGAATTTTTATCCTAGAATTGAAAATTTTCATTTTTCAACTTGTGAAAAAAATTCAGAAAGCTTCGAGAGACGATATTACCATTTTCATATGCCAATAGTTTATAGAAAAAAGCAAAAAATCTCGCGAGTATCTAATTTTCTAGTAAAACAGGCCGAGCTGAATCGATTGCGACCTCGACCAGGTCGCAAGAACACATAGTTTTCGAGATATTACTTGTCAAAGTACGCTAAAAAAACAGCAATTCACTTTCTCTAATTATATGAAATACCAACAAGTTACTGTGGAAATATTCGAATATTCGATTACATATTTCTGTTTTTTAGATTGAAATCAGTCATTTTGAATTTTTTCAGAATTTTTATCTGAGAATTGAAAATTTTCATTTTTCCACAATTTTCAGATGCCAATAATTCATAGAAAAATGCCGAAAATCTCGCGAATATCTCATTTTATGGTGAAACAGGCCGAGCTGAATCGATTGCAACCTCGACCTGGTCGCTAGAACATATAGTTTCCGAGATATTTCTGATCAAAGTACGCTAAAAAACAGCAATTCACTTTCTTCAATTATATGAAATACGAACAAGTTATTGTGAAAATATTCGAATATTCGATACCATATTCTTGTTCTTCAGATTGAAATCAGTCATTCTGAAATTTTTCAGAATTTTTATCCTAGAATTGAAAACTTTAATTTTTCAACTTCCGAAAAAAATTCAGAAAGCTTCGAGAGACGATATAACCATTTTCATTCGTAGAAAAAAGCAAAAAATCTCGCGAATATCCCATTTTCTAGTGAAACAGGCCTAGCTGAATTGATTGCCACCGCGACCAGGTCGCTAGAACACATAGTTTCAGAGATATTTCTGATCAAAGTACGCTAAAAAACAGCAATTCACTTTCTTTAATTATATGAAATACCAACAAGTTACTGTGGAAATATTCGAATATCCGATTACATATTTCTGTTTTTCAGATTGAAATCAGTCATTTTGAATTTTTTCAGAATTTTTATCTGAGAATTGAAAATTTTCATTTTTCCACAATTTTCAGATGCCAATAATTCATAGAAAAAAGCCGAAAATCTCGCGAATATCTCATTTTATAGTGAAACAGGCCGAGCTGAATCGATTGCAACCTCGACCTGGTCGCTAGAACATATAGTTTCCGAGATATTTCTGATCAAAGTACGCTAAAAAACAGCAATTCACTTTCTTCAATTATATGAAATACGAACAAGTTATTGTGAAAATATTCGAATATTCGATACCATATTCTTGTTCTTCAGATTGAAATCAGTCATCCTGAAAATTTTCAGAATTTCTATACAAAAATTGGAAATTTTCATTTTTCAACCATTTTCAGATGCCAATAATCCATAGAAAGAAGCAAAATATCTCGCGAATATCTCATTTTATAGTGAAACAGGCCGAGCTGAATCGATGCGACCTCGACCAGGTCGCTAGATCACATAGTTTTTGGGATATTTCTGGTCAAATTACGCTAGAAAACAGCAATTCACTTTCTTTGATTATATGAAATACCAACAAGTTATTGTGAAAATATCCGAATATTCGATGTCATATTTTTGTTTTTCATTTCATTTTGAATTTTTTCAGAATTTTTATCCTAGTATTGAAAATTTTTAATTTTTCAACTTGCGAAAAAAATTCAGAAAAAAACAAAAAATTTCGCGAATATCCCATTTTCTAGTGAAACAGGCCTAGCTGAATCGATTGCCACCGCGACCAGGCCGCTAGAACACATAGTTTCCGAGATATTTCTGATCAAAGTACGCTAAAAAACAGCAATTCACTTTCTTCAATTATATGAAATACGAACAAGTTATTGTGGAAATATTCGAATATTCGATACCATATTTTTGTTCTTCAGATTGAAATCAGTCATCCTGAAATTTTTCGGAATTTTTATACGAAAATTGAAAATTTTCATTTTTCAACCATTTTCAGATGCCAATAATTCATAGAGAAAAGCCTTAAATCTCGCGAATATCTCATTTAATAGTGAAACAGGCCGAGCTGATTCGAATGCGATCTCGACCAGGTCGCTAGATCACAAAGTTTTTGAGATATTTCTGGTCATATTATGCTAAAAAACAGCAATTCACTTCCTTTAATTATATGAAATACGAATAAGTTATTGTGAAAACATTCGAATATTTGATCTCATATTTTTGTTCTTCAGATTGAAATCAGTCATCTTGAATTTTTTCAGAAATCTTATCCAAGAATTGAAAATTTCCATTTTTCAACCATTTTCAGATGCCAGTAATTCATAGAGAAATGCCGAAAATCACGCGAATATCTCATTTAATAATGAACTTGCGAAAAAAATTCAGAAAAAAACAAAAAATTTCGCGAATATCCCATTTTCTAGTGAAACAGGCCTAGCTGAATCGATTGCCACCGCGACCAGGCCGCTAGAACACATAGTTTCCGAGATATTTCTGATCAAAGTACGCTAAAAAACAGCAATTCACTTTCTTCAATTATATGAAATACGAACAAGTTATTGTGGAAATATTCGAATATTCGATACCATATTTTTGTTCTTCAGATTGAAATCAGTCATCCTGAAATTTTTCGGAATTTTTATACGAAAATTGAATATCTCATTTAATAATGAAACAGGCCGAGCTGACGCGATTGCGACCTCAACCTGGTCGCTAGATCACATAGTTTTTGAGATATTTCAGGTCAAAGTACGCTAAAAAACAGCATTTCACTTTCTTCAATTATATGAAATACCAACAAGTTATTGTGAAAATATCCGAATATTCGATGTCATATTTTTATTTTTCAGATTGAAATCAGTCATTCTGAATTTTTTCAGAATTTTTATCCTAGAATTGAAAACTTTCATTTTTCAACTTCCGAAGAAAATTCAGAAAGCTTCGAGAGACGATATAACCATTTTCATATGCCAATAATTCGTAGAAAAAAGCAGAAAATCTCGCGAATATCCCATTTTCTAGTGAAACAGGCCGAGCTGAATCGATTGCCACCGCGACCAGGTCGCTAGAACACATAGTTTCCGAGATATTTCTGATCAAAGTACGCTAAAAAAACAGCAATTCACTTTCTTCAATTATATGAAATACGAACAAGTTTTTGTGAAAATATTCGAATATTCGATACCATATTCTTGTTCTTGAGATTGAAATCAGTCATCCTGAAATTTTTCAGAATTTTTATACAAAAATTGGAAATTTTCATTTTTCAACCATTTTCAGATGCCAATAATTCATAAAAAGAAGCCTTAAATCTCGCGAATATCTCATTTTATAATGAAACAGGCCGAGCTGAATCGATTGCGACCTCAACCTGGTCGCTAGATCACATAGTTTTTGAGATATTTCTGGTCAAAGTACGCTAGAAAACAGCAATTCACTTTCTTTGATTATATGAGATACCAACAAGTTATTGTGAAAATATCCGAATATTCGATGTCATATTTTTGTTTTTCAGATTGAAATCAGTCATTTTGAATTTTTTCAGAATTTTTATCCTAGAATTGAAAATTTTCATTTTTCAACTTGTGAAAAAAATTCAGAAAGCTTCGAGAGACGATATTACCATTTTCATATGCCAATAGTTTATGGAAAAAAGCAAAAAATCTCGCGAGTATCTCATTTTCTAGTAAAACAGGCCGAGCTGAGTCGATTGCGACCTCGACCAGGTCGCTAGAACACATAGTTTTCGAGATATTACTTGTCAAAGTACGCTAAAAAAACAGCAATTCACTTTCTCTAATTATATGAAATACCAACAAGTTACTGTGGAAATATTCGAATATTCGATTACATATTTCTGTTTTTAAGATTGAAATCAGTCATTTTGAATTTTTTCAGAATTTTTATCTGAGAATTGAAAATTTTCATTTTTCCACAATTTTCAGATGCCAATAATTCATAGAAAAATGCCGAAAATCTCGCGAATATCACATTTTATAGTGAAACAGGCCGAGCTGAATCGATTGCAACCTCGACCTGGTCGCTAGAACATATAGTTTCCGAGATATTTCTGATCAAAGTACGCTAAAAAACAGCAATTCACTTTCTTCAATTATATGAAATACGAACAAGTTATTGTGAAAATATTCGGATATTCGATACCATATTCTTGTTCTTCAGATTGAAATCAGTCATCCTGAAAATTTTCAGAATTTCTATACAAAAATTGGAAATTTTCATTTTTCAACCATTTTCAGATGCCAATAATTCATAGAAAAAAGCCCTAACTCTCGCGAATATCTCATTTTATAATAAAACAGGCCGAGCTGAATCGATTGCGACCTCAACCTGGTCGCTAGATCACATAGTTTTTGAGATATTTCTGGTCAAAGTACGCTGAAAAACAGCAATTCACTTTCTTTAATTATATGAAATACCAACAAGTTATTGTGAAAATATCCCAATATTCCATGTCATATTTTTGTTATTCAGATTGAAATCAGTCATTTTGAATTTTTTCAGAATTTTTATCCTAGAATTGAAAATTTTCATTTTTCAACTTGTGAAAAAAATTCAGAAAGCTTCGAGAGACGATATTACCATTTTTATATGCCAATAGTTTATAGACAAAAGCAAAAAATCTCGCGAGTATCTCATTTTCTAGTGAAACAGGCCGAGCTGAATCGATTGCGACCTCGACCAGGTCGCTAGAACACATAGTTTTCGAGATATTTCTTGTCAAAGTACGCTTAAAAACAGCAATTCACTTTCTTTAATTAAATGAATTACCAACAAGTTATTGTGAAAACATTCGAATATTCGATGTCATATTTTTGTTTTTTAGATTGGAATCAGTCATTTTGAATTTTTTCAGAATTTATATCCTAGAATTGCAAATTTTCATTTTTCAACTTGCGAAAAAAATCCAGAAAGCTTCGAGAGACGAATATAACCATTTTCATATGCCAATAATTCGTAGAAAAAAGCAAAAAATCCCGCGAATATCCCATTTTCTAGTGAAACAGGCCGAGCTGAATCGATTGCCACCGCGACCAGGTCGCTAGAACACATAGTTTCCGAGATATTTCTGATCAAAGTACGCTAAAAAAACAGCAATTCACTTTCTTCAATTATATGAAATACGAACAAGTTATTGTGAAAATATTCGAATATTCGATACCATATTTTTGTTCTTCAGATTGAAATCAGTCATCCTGAAATTGTTCGGAATTTTTATACGAAAATTGAAAATTTTCATTTTTCAACCATTTTCAGATGCCAATAATTCATAGAAAAAAGCCTTAAATCTCGCGAATATCTCATTTTATAGTGAAACAGGCCGAGCTGATTCGAATGCGACCTCGACCAGGTCGCTAGATCACATAGTTTTTGAGATATTCCTGGTCATATTAAGCTAAAAAACAGCAATTCACTTCCTTTAATTATATGAAATACGAATAAGTTATTGTGAAAACATTCGAATATTTGATCTCATATTTTTGTTCTTCAGATTGAAATCAGTCATCTTGAATTTTTTCAGAATTTTTATCCAAGAATTGAAAATTTCCATTTTTCAACCATTTTCAGATACCAGTAATTCATAGAAAAATGCCGAAAATCTCGCGAATATCTCATTTAATAATGAAACAGGCCGAGCTGACGCGATTGCGACCTCAGCCTGGTCGCTAGATCACATAGTTTTTGAGATATTTCAGGTCAAAATACGCTAAAAAACAGCATTTCACTTTCTTCAATTATATGAAATACCAACAAGTTATTGTGAAAATATCCGAATATTCGATGTCATATTTTTATTTTTCAGATTGAAATCAGTCATTTTGAATTTTTTCAGAATTTTTATCCTAGAATTGAAAACTTTCATTTTTCAACTTCCGAAAAAAATTCAGAAAATATTCGAATATTCGATACCATATTCTTGTTCTTCAGATTGAAATCAGTCATCCTGAAAATTTTCAGAATTTCTATAAAAAAATTGGAAATTTTCATTTTTCAACCATTTTCAGATGCCGATAATTTATAGAAAAAAGCCTTGCATCTCGCGAATATCTCATTTTTCAACTTGCGAAAAAAATTCAGAAAGCTTCGAGAGACGATATAACCATTTTCATATGCCAATAATTCGTAGAAAAAAGCAAAAAATCTCGCAAATATCCCATTTTCTAGTGAAACAGGCCTAGCTGAATCGATTGCCACCGCGACCAGGTCGCTAGAACACATAGTTTCCGAGATATTTCTGATCAAAGTACGCAAAAAAAATAGCAATTCACTTTCTTTAATTATATGAAATACCAACAAGTTACTGTGAAAATATTCGAATATTCGATTACATATTTCTGTTTTTCAGATTGAAATCAGTCATTTTGAATTTTTTCCGGATTTTTATCTGAGAATTGAAAATTTTCATTTTTCAACAATTTTCAGATGCCAATAATTCATAAAAAAAAGCCGAAAATCTCGCGAATATCTCATTTTATAGTGAAACAGGCCGAGCTGAATCGATTGCAACCTCGACCTGGTCGCTAGAACATATAGTTTCCGAGATATTTCTGATCAAAGTACGCTAAAAAACAGCAATTCACTTTCTTCAATTATATGAAATACGAACAAGTTATTGTGAAAATATTCGAATATTCGATACCATATTCTTGTTCTTCAGATTGAAATCAGTCATCCTGAAAATTTTCAGAATTTCTATACAAAAATTGGAAATTTTCATTTTTCAAACCATTTTCAGATGCCAATTATTCATAGAAAAAAGCCTTAAATCTCGCGAATATCTCATTTTTCAACTTGCGAAAAAAATTCAGAAAGCTTCGAGAGACGATATAACCATTTTCATATGCCAATAATTCGTAGAGAAAAGCAAAAAATCTCGCGAATATCCCATTTTCTAGTGAAACAGGCCGAGCTGAATCGATTGCCACCACGACCAGGTCGCTAGAACACATAGTTTCCGAGATATTTCTGATCAAAGTACGCTAAAAAACAGCAATTCACTTTCTTCAATTTTATGAAATACGAACAAGTTATTGTGAAAATATTCGAATATTCGATACCATATTCTTGTTCTTCAGATTGAAATCAGTCATCCTGAAAATTTTCAGAATTTCTATACAAAAATTGGAAATTTTCATTTTTCAACCATTTTCAGATGCCAATAATTCATAGAAAAAAGCCTTAAATCTCGCGAATTCCTCATTTTATAATGAAACAGGCCGAGCTGAATCGATTGCGACCTCAACCTGGTCGCTAGATCACATAGTTTTTGAGATATTTCTGGTCAAAGTACGCTGAAAAACAGCAATTCACTTTCTTTAATTATATGAAATACCAACAAGTTATTGTGAAAATATCCCAATATTCCATGTCATATTTCTGTTATTCAGATTGAAATCAGTCATTTTGAATTTTTTCAGAATTTTTATCCTAGAATTGATAATTTTCATTTTTCAACTTGTGAAAAAAATTCAGAAAGCTTCGAGAGACGATATTACCATTTTCATATGCCAATAGTTTATGGAGAAAAGCAAAAAATCTCGCGAGTATCTCATTTTCTAGTAAAACAGGCCGAGCTGAATCGATTGCGACCTCGACCAGGTCGCTAGAACACATAGTTTTCGAGATATTACTTGTCAAAGTACGCTAAAAAAACAGCAATTCACTTTCTCTAATTATATGAAATACCAACAAGTTACTGTGGAAATATTCGAATATTCGATTACATATTTCTGTTCTTTAGATTGAAATCAGTCATTTTGAATTTTTTCAGAATTTTTATCTGAGAATTGAAAATTTTCATTTTTCCACAATTTTCAGATGCCAATAATTCATAGAAAAAAGCCTTAACTCTCGCGAATTTCTCATTTTATAATGAAACAGGCCGAGCTGAATCGATTGCGACCTCAACCTGGTCGCTAGATCACATAGTTTTTGAGATATTTCTGGTCAAAGTACGCTGAAAAACAGCAATTCACTTTCTTCAATTATATGAAATACGAACAAGTTATTGTGAGAATATTCGAATATTCGATACCATATTTTTGTTCTTCAGATTGAAATCAGTCATCCTGAAAATTTTCAGAATTTCTATACAAAAAATGGAAATTTTCATTTTTCAACCATTTTCAGATGCCAATAATTCATAAAAAAAAGCCTTAACTCTCGCGAATATCTCATTTTATAATAAAACAGGCCGAGCTGAATCGATTGCGACCTCAACCTGGTCGCTAGATCACATAGTTTTTGAGATATTTCTGGTCAAATTACGCTGAAAAACAGCAATTCACTTTCTTTAATTATATGAAATACCAACAAGTTATTGTGAAAATATCCCGATATTCCATGTCATATTTTTGTTATTCAGATTGAAATCAGTCATTTTGAATTTTTTCAGAATTTTTATCCTAGAATTAAAAATTTTCATTTTTCAACTTGTGAAAAAAATTCAGAAAGCTTCGAGAGACGATATTACCATTTTCATATGCCAATAGTTTATAGACAAAAGCAAAAAATCTCGCGAGTATCTCATTTTCTAGTGAAACAAAAATCTCGCGAATATCACATTCTATAGTGAAACAGGCCGAGCTGAATCAATTGCGACCTCGACCAGGTCGCTAGAACACATAGTTTTCGAGATAATTCTGGTCAAAGTACGCTAAAAAACAGCAATTCACTTTCTTCAATTATAATTATGAAATACCAACAAGTTATTGTGAAAATATTCGAATATTTGATGACATATTTTTGTTTTTTAGATTGAAATCAGTCATTTTGAGTTTTTTCAGAATTTTTATTCAAAAATTGGAAATTTTCATTTTTCAACCATTTTCAGATGCCAATAATTCATAGAGAAAAGCCACAAATCTCGCGAATATCACATTCTATAGTGAAACAGGCTGAGCTGAATCAATTGCGACCTCGACCAGGTCGCTAGAACATATAGTTTCCGAGATATTTCTGATCAAAGTACGCTTAAAAAACAGCAATTCACTTTCTTCAATTATATGAAATACGAACAAGTTTTTGTGAAAATATTCGAATATTCGATATCATATTCTTGTTCTTGAGATTGAAATCAGTCATCCTGAAATTTTTCAGAATTTTCATACAAAAATTGGAAATTTTCATTTTTCAACCATTTTCAGATGACAATAATTCATAAAAAGAAGCCTTAAATCTCGCGAATATCTCATTTTATGATGAAACCGAGCTGAATCGATTGCGACCTCAACCTGGTCGCTAGATCACATAGTTTTTGAGATATTTCTGGTCAAAGTACGCTATAAAACAGCAATTCACTTTCTTTGATTATATGAAATACCAACAAGTTTATTGTGAAAATATCCGAATATTCGATGTCATATTTTTGTTTTTCATTTCATTTTGAATTTTTTCAGAATTTTTATCCTAGAATTGAAAATTTTTAATTTTTCAACTTGCGAAAAAAATTCAGAAAAAAACAAAAAATCTCGCGAATATCCCATTTTCTAGTGAAACAGGCCTAGCTGAATCGATTGCCACCGCGACCAGGCCGCTAGAACACATAGTTTCCGAGATATTTCTGATCAAAGTACACTAAAAAACAGCAATTCACTTTCTTCAATTATATGAAATACCAACAAGTTATTGTGAAAATATCCGAATATTCGATGTCATATATTTGTTTTTCATTTCATTTTGAATTTTTTCAGAATTTTTATCCTAGAATTGAAAATTTTTAATTTTTCAACTTGCGAAAAAAATTCAGAAAAAAAACCGAAAATCTCGCGAATATCCCATTTTCTAGTGAAACAGGCCTAGCTGAATCGATTGCCACCGCGACCAGGCCGCTAGAACACATAGTTTCCGAGATATTTCTGATCAAAGTACGCTAAAAAACAGCAATTCACTTTCTTCAATTATATGAAATACGAACAAGTTATTGTGGAGATATTCGAATATTCGATACCATATTTTTGTTCTTCAGATTGAAATCAGTCATCCTGAAATTTTTCGGAATTTTTATACAAAAATTGAAAATTTTCATTTTTCAACCATTTTCAGATGCCGATAATTCATAGAAAAAAGCCTTAAATCTCGCGAATATCTCATTTTATAGTGAAACAGGCCGAGCTGATTCGAATGCGACCTCGACCAGGTCGCTAGATCACATAGTTTTTGAGATATTTCTGGTCATATTAAGCTAAAAAACAGCAATTCACTTCCTTTAATTATATGAAATACGAATAAGTTATTGTGAGAACATTCGAATATTTGATCTCATATTTTTGTTCTTCAGATTGAAATCAGTCATCTTGATTTTTTTCAGAATTTTTATCCAAGAATTGAAAATTTCCATTTTTCAACCATTTTCAGATGCCAGTAATTCATAGAAAAATGCCGAAAATCTCGCGAATATCTCATTTAATAATGAAACAGGCCGAGCTGACGCGATTGCGACCTCAACCTGGTCGCAAGATCACATAGTTTTCGAGATATGTCAGGTCAAAGTACGCTAAAAAACAGCATTTCACTTTCTTCAATTATATGAAATACCAACAAGTTATTGTGAAAATATCCGAAAATTCGATGTCATATTTTTATTTTTCAGATTGAAATCAGTCAATTTGAATTTTTTCAGAATTTTTATCCTAGAATTGAAAACTTTCATTTTTCAACTTCCGAAAAAAATTCAGAAAGCTTCGAGAGACGATATAACCATTTTCATATGCCAATAATTCGTAGAAAAATGCAAAAAATCTCGCGAATATCCCATTTTCTAGTGAAACGGGCCTAGCTGAATGGATTGCCACCGCGACCAGGTCGCTAGAACACATAGTTTCCGAGATATTTCTGATCAAAGTACGCTAAAAAAACAGCAATTCACTTTCTTTAATTATATGAAATACCAACAAGTTACTGTGGAAATATTCGAAAATTCGATTACATATTTCTGTTTTTTAGATTGAAATCAGTCATTTTGAATTTTTTCAGAATTTTTATCTGAGGATTGAAAATTTTCATTTTTAAACAATTTTCAGATGCCAATAATTCATAGAAAAAAGCCGAAAATCTCGCGAATATCTCATTTTATTGTGGAACAGGCCGAGCTGAATCGATTGCAACCTCGACCTGGTCGCTAGAACATATAGTTTCCGAGATATTTCTGATCAAAGTACGCTAAAAAACAGCAATTCACTTTCTTCAATTATATGAAATACGAACAAGTTATTGTGAAAATATTCGAATATTCGATACCATATTCTTGTTCTTCAGATTGAAATCAGTCATCCTGAAAATTTTCAGAATTTCTATAAAAAAATTGGAAATTTTCATTTTTCAACCATTTTCAGATGCCAATAATTCATAGAAAAAAGCCTTAAATCTCGCGAATATCTCATTTTTCAACTTGCGAAAAAAATTCAGAAAGCTTCGAGAGACGATATAACCATTTTCATATGCCAATAATTCGTAGAGAAAAGCAAAAAATCTCGCGAATATCCCATTTTCTAGTGAAACAGGCCGAGCTGAATCGATTGCTACCACGACCAGGTCGCTAGAACACATAGTTTCCGAGATATTTCTGATCAAAGTACGCTAAAAAACAGCAATTCACTTTCTTCAATTTTATGAAATACGAACAAGTTATTGTGGAAATATTCGAATATTCGATACCATATTCTTGTTCTTCAGATTGAAATCAGTCATCCTGGAAATTTTCAGAATTTCTATACAAAAATTGGAAATTTTCATTTTTCAACCATTTTCAGATGCCAATAATTCATAGAAAAAAGCCTTAACTCTCGCGAATTTCTCATTTTATAATGAAACAGGCCGAGCTGAATCGATTGCGACCTCAACCTGGTCGCTAGATCACATAGTTTTTGAGATATTTCTGGTCAAAGTACGCTGAAAAACAGCAATTCACTTTCTTTAATTATATGAAATACCAACAAGTTATTGTGAAAATATCCCAATATTTCATGTCATATTTTTGTTATTCAGATTGAAATCAGTCATTTTGAATTTTTTCAGAATTTTTATCCTAGAATTGAAAATTTTTATTTTTCAACTTGTGAAAAAAATTCAGAAAGCTTCGAGAGACGATATTACCATTTTCATATGCCAATAGTTTATAGAAAAAAGCAAAAAATCTTGCGAGTATCTCATTTTCTAGTAAAACAGGCCGAGCTGAATCGATTGCGACCTCGACCAGGTCGCTAGAACACATAGTTTTCGAGATATTACTTGTCAAAGTACGCTTAAAAACAGCAATTCACTTTCTTTAATTATATGAAATACCAACAAGTTATTGTGAAAACATTCGAATATTCGATGTCATATTTTTGTTTTTCAGATTGGATACAGTCATTTTGAATTTTTCCAGAATTTATATCCTAGAATTGCAAATTTTCATTTTTCAACTTGCGAAAAAAATTCAGAAAGCTTCGAGAGACGAATAACCATTTTCATATGCCAATAATTCGTAGAAAAAAGCAGAAAATCTCGCGAATATCCCATTTTCTAGTGAAACAGGCCGAGCTGAATCGATTGCCACCACGGCCAGGTCGCTAGAACACATAGTTTCCGAGATATTTCTGATCAAAGTACGCTAAAAATCAACAATTCACTTTCTTCAATTTTATGAAATACGAATAAGTTTTTGTGGAAATATTCGAATATTCGATACCATATTCTTTTTCTTGAGATTGAAATCAGTCATCCTGAAATTTTTCAGAATTTTTATACAAAAATTGACTGTCTGAAAATACAATGAAAAATAGCGTGTTTCATTCAAAAAAATCAAATAGTACCCTGTAGATCGTTTGTTCCGAGCACCCTGTATCTTTTGATGTAGCAGAAAAAAACTTTATCGAAAATCATTTGAAATGATATTTCAAATTTTGAAATCGGCTTAAAAATAACTGAGCTAAAGGGGGGGACATTTATGGTGAATCACCCTGTACGTAGTATACAGTTGATTGTCTCGATGTAAGGAAAGTGAAGCAAATCGCATATCGCGCATATACTCCTTTTACACTAGAGTCACTAGAATTTATAAAATGTTAAGGTCATGTGCGGTGAAGTGGTGATGACCTTATATTTCTATGTTAGTCCTAAAATGCCGATTGAGTCTATTGCGTACGTTAGATAGCTTTGCCAAAAATCCAGTTTTGAACCGCAATAGCTGCACACATGTGTTCACCCGCGTACTATTAGCTGCCATTTCAATTTTTTTTAGGGCTTACCCAA
The DNA here is from genome assembly GCA_918026855.4 of Phaedon cochleariae. Taxonomy (NCBI): domain Eukaryota; kingdom Metazoa; phylum Arthropoda; class Insecta; order Coleoptera; family Chrysomelidae; genus Phaedon; species Phaedon cochleariae. Next base: position 33,675,267 of record OU896708.1, read on the forward strand.
GTGCGTATTCCAGACAATCTTTTCTTCAAAGTTGTACTTTTCCGCACTCAGCACGACGTGCGAAAAAGTACTGCTTTTGTTCCGAACAGCTATACGTACTTGTTTAATAGAACTATCACTGCTGGTATCAAATACATAATATGAATTAGATATCTAGTTTGGACTTAAATAGTATTAATTGACCAGACGGCGGACGCCCTCGCGCCGGCACGCCGCCCCCGAGCGGAAGTAGAGCTCGTAAAAATCTGTTGTTCCTAACACGTGCGCAAAGTGCCGTTTCTGCACACAAAAACTCATACGAAGTTCAGCTTAGCGTCGTTCGCATAACTGTTTTTGTGTGCGGAAAAGTACTACTCTGCGCACTTGTTAAGAAAATAACTATATAGCGCTGTTTTGTAAACCTCCAAATGTGGCAGTGTGAAAGTTTCTTTTTCTCCTATATCTCTCCAAATAACGTCAGAAAAAAATAAAGACGGAATTGCCAAATTTCGGTTTTCTAGGCATATCTATAACTTTCTAAACAGCATATTGTTAGGCTTGAAAATGCGCAACTTTTATCTATGTCGACCATTCTCGTATCTCTTATGGTTTCCGAGATCCCCATGATGTTCATTCTTATCTTGGACATTGTATAGCAGGTTTGGTCCGGTTAGATCAAGATTTTGTTTTCATTAAATGTCATGCTCTAGAATATTATTGATTTGAGTTCAAAATAAAGAGTTCGCAAGACAATTTTGATTGTATTCAATATGTCTTATGTCCGTTGTAAACTGTCCGAGCTCACGCAGCAAATATCTAACTGAAAATGATCCCAGAGCGTATATAAGTAGCTTATGATCTGTTATAATGTGAAAATGTCTACCTTCAATCATGTCTAAACAGTCAAATAGATAGTTAGTAGTTCCTTACTGGTGCTGTATTTAACTGCTCCACAACCATGGTTCGATGCGTCAACCATGATATATTCGAGTCAGCACAAGGAATTGAATCAACTAGCAGAGTTTCATTTGCTAGAGGATACTGTCTATATGTTATTCGAGGAGAATTTTAGCCTCCGCAATCAAAATTGGGCGCGTTCACGTTTCACACATTGTCACTTCAGTTCCAGAGCGCCCGAATCTGTCAAGGGCGCCAAAAATTACTTTATATTTATGAAAGTATAACATACAGGTATTTCAGCCCCCTCAATCAAAATTCGGCGCCAAAGTTTACGTTTAACAAATTGGCACTTCAGCCCCGGGGCGCCAGAATGGACAAATGGCGCCAAAATACCTGATACATGTGTGCGCAAGGGGCCGTTCTGACTGTTGTTCATATATATATGTACTCCTTAGGTAGGATAGACAGACCCTATATGCGATATTTCTGAAAATATAGCGTTGGGTACAATAGACCGACTTGGAGGGGATGGAGAGTGACATTGATAGAAATTCTGCGTAGGTATGATAAACCGACATGGAGGCATGAGGGGAATACATAGTTTCAATCAATATGAAATAGCATGATACAGATTGTCCCGACTACGCCTTTTCAAACCATGTTATTTAAAAAATTTCCATAGTTTATTCAGGAAACCTTATGAACAGAGTCGCACCTCAATAAGCTTCAATAAATGGTTTTTGTTTTTGAGAATTCAATGTGTTGCCATTTTTTAAAAATGAATAGATCATAATCATCTCAGGAGGCAATAAAGAGTTTAGAGAACATATCTATCAATCGCAATAGATTCATACACAGGGTGTTTCACAGTGATGGATGGAACATTAGAAGTATCTGGAGAACAGAACGACAGACGTCCATTTCGAAAATTTGTGAGCATGAATAATGAAACTCTATATGTCTGAAATATTGTCATCGATACAGTGTTGCCGCTTGTATCAGAAAGTAACATTCACCAATTCATTCATCTCGTACAGTTTGTTATAGGTATGCTCATTTATGTGATTGAATCGATTTCAATCAAATGATAATTGGATAATGATTTAGATAGTAGGCTATGAACTTATTCATTCTGACAGAGAACTGATATTCATTTCTTTTGAAAGAAATATGGCAAAAAATAATTACTCAAATGTGGTTTTAATGAATTTGTTCTCATTTCATGGTCAATGTTATAAGAATGTCACAGGTCCCGGCAAGTTCCTTGTTGCTTTCGAAAAGATCCGAATAGGTATATATTTCAAAATTTCTCTTCAATCTAATGATAATCTTCCCAAATTCATTATTCGAAGTAGATCAGCATACTTCTCATTGAACTTTCTGGATGTTCTGCTGACATTCTTGTTACATTGACCATATATGATGAAACCATCGGATACCTGATTCCATAATATCTACTGTCTGTAAGTTAATCGAGGAGGTCTCTTGATTTTCTGGGATTTTCTCTACTTGTTTCTACGAAATAAAAATATGAGTATTATTTCAATATACCTACGTGTAGTGGGACAAATCAGAGGATTTGCCCCAGATATCGTCACTGCGTTTAAAGATTTTTCTATCAGGAGCCTAAAAGAAAAAATCACTAGCTTGTCAAAGACAATCTGTATTGAAAAAAGTTTGAAGAAGAGCAGGAATAAAGGTATAAAGAAAAAATATCAAATTTTCACTTATCTTTGGACGTTTCGGGCACGAATCTGCCCCCGTTCTCAACATCGTAAACAGCCGGTTTGTCTAGGAACAAAGAATTACGCAACTTCATCATCACAAATATAACTAGGTGGAGATAAAAAACCAATTGCAGAAATCTGTATCATTTAGCTTTTATTGATACTGCGAGGCCTTATACAGAAGCTAAAACCCTTTACTTATATAGTCTTTGAAGCAAATTTCTCTCCTATTGAGTTCAATAGCAGAGCAAGACTTGTTTGACGAGAAATAAATAAACCCTGTAAAGTGTAAACCCAGCCAACACAGATACATCTCTGAGATATCGCTGCGATGTCACTTCGTGACATGCGACTCGCATCGTTACGTCTCACGGACGTCCCAGCGACTCACTTTTGTCACACTCATGATGCATGCTTGCCACGTCTGCCTACATAGGTTCGAATCCTAGTTAGGCCATGGATGTTTGTGTTTGTATGTATACCTAACCCCGCACAAGTATCGACTTATGGGGCGTTTGGTCCCAGTGCTGGGACCAACGAGGTATGCAATTGCAAAAAAAAAAATTAATAGTACAAAGCCGGTCACGTGCTACTGCTACGGTAACGCCACGCGTTCACCTCCCGTTTGCTTGAATTCACTTTGACATGAGTTCCGTATAGGCGCTTTCTATAGACCGATCAGAGCGACCGAAGAGGCGCCTGCGTGCGGCGACTTGAAATATATACAGTATGGTGGAAATGTATGGAATAAATGCATTATCTCTAACGCATATGAATTTGAAGAAAAATCCTGAGACAAGTCGATTTTTATTTTCAAATCGACACCTCTTGATATACATACGGAGTTTGTAACGTCATCCGCGTAGTTGTGGTGACGTCATCGATTGTTTTTTCAAATGGAAACATTCCGTTTTTTTGTTATTTTTCGGAAGATATATCCATTGTCAATCCAACCATATACTGATATTAGCAACAAAATAAAGAAATACAGGGTGAGAAAAAAATTATTAATTATTTTATTTACAACGGAAACCGTTACAATAAATGTTCGAATCGGTGACCTTCTGCAATGATACAATGTGAATGACGATATACATTGTTTCTGATGTATACCGTTCGAATTTTCCATTTATTGTAATTGTTTCCGTTGTAAATATAAAATAATTAATAATTTTTTCTCACCCTGTATTACTTTATTTTGCTAATATCAGTATATGGTTGGATAGACAATGAATATACCTTCCAAAACATAAAATGAAAAGGGGATGTTTCCAATTCAAAAAATAATCGATGACGTCACCACAACTACGCGAATGACGTTACAAACTCCGTATGTATATCAAGAGGTGTCAATTTGAAAATAAAAATCGACCTGTCTCAGGATTTTTCTTCAAATTCATATGCGTTAGAGATAATGAATTTATTCCATACATTTCCACCATACCGTATATACAGGGTGTAAATTTGAAAACTTTCAATGCGAATATCTCGCGAAAGAAAAAAGTTAGAAATCCGCCGTTTGGCGAAAATGCTAAAGAGTTGAGGGGAACTAGAATCACCATATTTCGGTCAAGGGATGAGTCACCCCGTCGGCGCGACACACCCCAACTTTGAAATGTCAAATTTTAATGGCACTACCTTTTTTCTTCAATTATATGAAATACCAATAAATAATTGTGAAAATTGAAAATATTCGAATATTTGATGACATATTTCTGTTTTTCAGATTGAAATCAGTCATTTTGAGTTTTTTCAGAATTTTTATTCAAAAATTGGAAATTTTCATTTTTCAACCATTTTCAGATGCCAATAATTCATAAAGAAAATCCGAAAATCTCGCGAATATCACATTTTATAGTGAAACAGGCCGAGCTGAATCGATTGCGACCTCGACCAGGTCGCTAGAGCACATAGTTTTCGAGATATTTCTGGTCAAAGTACGCTAAAAAACAGCAATTCACTTTCTTCAATTATATGAAATATCAACAAGTTATTGTGAAAATATTCGAATATTTGATGACATGTTTCTGTTTTTTAGATCGAAATCAGTCATTTTGAGTTTTTTCAGAATTTTTATTCGAAAATTGGAAATTTTCATTTTTCAACCATTTTCAGATGCCAATAATTCATAGAGAAAAGCCAAAAAATACAAAAATCTCGCGAATATCACATTTTATTGTGAAACAGGCCGAGCTGAATCTATTGCGACCTCGACCAGGTCGCTAGAACACATAGTTTTCGAGATATTTCTGGTCAAAGTACGCTAAAAATAACCAATTCAATTTCTTCAATTATATGAAATTCCAACAGGTTATTGTGAAAATATTCGAATATTTGATGACATATTTCTGTTTTTTAGATTGAAATCAGTCATTTTGAGTTTTTTCAGAATTTTTATTCGAAAATTGGAAATTTTCATTTTTCAACCATTTTCAGATGCCAATAATTCATAGAGAAAAGCCAAAAAATACAAAAATCTCGCGAATATCACATTTTATTGTGAAACAGGCCGAGCTGAATCAATTGCGACCTCGACCAGGTCGCTAGAACACATAGTTTTCGAGATATTTCTGGTCAAAGTGCGCTAAAAATAACCAATTCAATTTCTTCAATTATATGAAATTCCAACAAATAATTGTGAAAATTGAAAATATTCGAATATTTGATGACATATTTCTGTTTTTCAGATTGAAATCAGTCATTTTGAGTTTTTTCAGAATTTTTATTCAAAAATTGGAAATTTTCATTTTTCAACCATTTTTAGATGCCAATAATTCAAAAAGAAAATCCGAAAATCTCGCGAATATCACATTTTATAGTGAAACAGGCCGAGCTGAATGGATTGCGACCTCGACCAGGTCGCTAGAACACATAGTTTTCGAGATATTTCTGGTCAAAGTACGCTAAAAATAACCAATTCAATTTCTTCAATTATATGAAATTCCAACAAGTTATTGTGAAAATATTCGAATATTTGATGACATATTTCTGTTTTTTGGATTGAAATCAGTCATTTTGAGTTTTTTCAGAATTTTTATTCAAAAATTGGAAATTTTCATTTTCCAACCATTTTCAGATGCCAATAATTCATAAAGAAAATCCGAAAATCTAGCGAATATCGCATTTTATAGTGGAACAGAACGAGCTGAATCGATTGCGACCTCGACCAGGTCGCTAGAACACATAGTTTTCGAGATATTTCTGGTCAAAGTACGCTAAAAATCAGCAATTCACTTTCTTCAATTATATGAAATACGAACTAGTTATTGAGACAATATTCGAATATTTGATGACATATTTCTTTTTCTTTAGATTGAAATCAGTCATTTTGAGTTTTTTCAGAATTTTTATTCTAAAATTGGAAATTTTCATTTTTCAACCATTTTCAGATGCCAATTATTCATAGAGAAAAGCCGAAAATCTCGCGAATATCACATTTTATAGTGAAACAGGCCGAGCTGAATCGATTGCGACCTCGATCAGGTCGCTAGAACACATAGTTTTCGAGATATTTCTGGTCAAAGTACGCTAAAAAACAGCAATTCACTTTCTTCAATTATATGAAATACCAACGAGTTATTGTGAAAATATTCGAATATTTGATGACATATTTCTGTTTTTAAGATTGAAATCAGTCATTTTGAGTTTTTTCAGAATTTTTATTCAAAAATTGGAAATTTTCATTTTTCAACCATTTTCAGATGCCAATAATTCATAGAGAAAAGCCAAAAATCTCGCGAATATCACATTTTATAGTGAAACAGGCCGAGCTGAATCAATTGCGACCTCGACCAGGTCGCTAGAACACATAGTTTTCGAGATAATTCTGGTCAAAGTACGCTAAAAAACAGCAATTCACTTTCTTCAATTATATGAAATACCAACAAGTTATTGTGGAAATATCCGAATATTTGATGACAGATTTCTGTTTTTTAGATTGAAATCAGTCATTTTGAGTTTTTTCAGAATTTTTATTAAAAAATTGGAAATTTTCATTTTTCAACCATTTTCAGATGCCAATAATTCATAGAGAAAAGCCAGAAATCTCGCGAATATCACATTTTAAAGTGAAACAGGCCGAGCTGAATCGATTGCAACCTCGACCAGGTCGCTAGAACACATAGTTTTCGAGATAATTCTGGTCAAAGTACGCTAAAAAACAGCAATTCACTTTCTTCAATTATATGAAATTCCAACAAGTTATTGTGAAAATATTCGAATATTTGATGACATATTTCTGTTTTTTGGATTGAAATCAGTCATTTTGAGTTTTTTCAGAATTTTTATTCAAAAATTGGAAATTTTCATTTTCCAACCATTTTCAGATGCCAATAATTCATAAAGAAAATCCGAAAATCTAGCGAATATCGCATTTTATAGTGGAACAGAACGAGCTGAATCGATTGCGACCTCGACCAGGTCGCTAGAACACATAGTTTTCGAGATATTTCTGGTCAAAGTACGCTAAAAATCAGCAATTCACTTTCTTCAATTATATGAAATACGAACTAGTTATTGAGACAATATTCGAATATTTGATGACATATTTCTTTTTCTTTAGATTGAAATCAGTCATTTTGAGTTTTTTCAGAATTTTTATTCTAAAATTGGAAATTTTCATTTTTCAACCATTTTCAGATGCCAATTATTCATAGAGAAAAGCCGAAAATCTCGCGAATATCACATTTTATAGTGAAACAGGCCGAGCTGAATCGATTGCGACCTCGATCAGGTCGCTAGAACACATAGTTTTCGAGATATTTCTGGTCAAAGTACGCTAAAAAACAGCAATTCACTTTCTTCAATTATATGAAATACCAACGAGTTATTGTGAAAATATTCGAATATTTGATGACATATTTCTGTTTTTAAGATTGAAATCAGTCATTTTGAGTTTTTTCAGAATTTTTATTCAAAAATTGGAAATTTTCATTTTTCAACCATTTTCAGATGCCAATAATTCATAGAGAAAAGCCAAAAATCTCGCGAATATCACATTTTATAGTGAAACAGGCCGAGCTGAATCAATTGCGACCTCGACCAGGTCGCTAGAACACATAGTTTTCGAGATAATTCTGGTCAAAGTACGCTAAAAAACAGCAATTCACTTTCTTCAATTATATGAAATACCAACAAGTTATTGTGGAAATATCCGAATATTTGATGACAGATTTCTGTTTTTTAGATTGAAATCAGTCATTTTGAGTTTTTTCAGAATTTTTATTAAAAAATTGGAAATTTTCATTTTTCAACCATTTTCAGATGCCAATAATTCATAGAGAAAAGCCAGAAATCTCGCGAATATCACATTTTAAAGTGAAACAGGCCGAGCTGAATCGATTGCAACCTCGACCAGGTCGCTAGAACACATAGTTTTCGAGATATCTCTGGTCAAAGTACGCTAAAAATCAGCAATTCACTTTCTTCAATTATATGAAATACGAACAAGTTATTGAGAAAATATTCGAATATTTGATGACATATTTCAGTTTTTTAGATTGAAATCAGTCATTTTGAGTTTTTTCAAAATTTTTATTCAAAAATTGGAAATTTTCATTTTTCAACAATTTTCAGATGCCAATTATTCATAGAGAAAAGCCTAAAATCTCGTGAATATCACATTTTATAGTGAAACAGGCCGAGCTGAATCGATTGCGACCTCGACCAGGTCGCTAGAACACATAGTTTTCGAGATATTTCTGGTCAAAGTAGGCTAAAAAACAGCAATTCACATTCTTCAATTATATGAATATGAAATACCAACAGATAATTGTGAAAATCGGAAATATTCGAATATTTGATGACATATTTCTGTTTTTTAGATTGAAATCAGTCATTTTGGGTTTTTTCAGAATTTTTATTCAAAAATTGGAAATTTTCATTTTTCAACCATTTTCAGATGCCAATAATTCATAAAGAAAATCCGAAAATCTCGCGAATATCACATTTTATAGTGAAACAGGCGGAGCTGAATCGATTGCGACCTCGACCAGGTCGCTAGAACACATAGTTTTCGAGATATTTCTGGTCAAAGTACGCTAAAAATCAGCAATTCACTTTCTTCAATTATATGAAATACGAACTAGTTATTGGGACAATATTCGAATATATGATGACATATTTCTGTTTTTTTAGATTGAAATCAGTCATTTTGAGTTTTTTCAGAATTTTTATTCAAAAATTGGAAATTTTCATTTTTCAACCATTTTCAGATGCCAATTATTCATAGAGAAAAGCCGAAAATCTCGCGAATATCACATTTTATAGTGAAACAGGCCGAGTTGAATCGATTGCGACCTCGACCAGGTCGCTAGAACACATAGTTTTCGAGATATTTCTGGTCAAAGTACGCTAAAAAACAGCAATTCACTTTCTTCAATAATATGAAATACCAACAAGTTATTGTGAAAATATTCGAATATTTGATGACATATTTCTGTTTTTTAGATTGAAATCAGTCATTTTGAGTTTTTTCAGAATTTTTATTCAAAAATTGGAAATTTTCATTTTTCAACCATTTTCAGATGCCAATAATTCATAAAGAAAATCCGAAAATCTAGCGAATATCGCATTTTATAGTGGAACAGGCCGAGCTGAATCGATTGCGACCTCGACCAGGTCGCTAGAACACATAGTTTTCGAGATAATTCTGGTCAAATTACGCTAAAAAACAGCAATTCACTTTCTTCAATTATATGAAATACCAACAAGTTATTGTGAAAATATTCGAATATTTGATGACATATTTCTGTTTTTCAGATTGAAATCAGTCATTTTGAGTTTTTTCAGAATTTTTATTCAAAAATTGGAAATTTTCATTTTTCAACCATTTTCAGATGCCAATAATTCATAGAGAAAAGCCAAAAATCTCGCGAATATCACATTTTAAAGTGAAACAGGCCGAGCTGAATCGATTGCAAACTCGACCAGGTCGCTAGAACACATAGTTTTCGAGATATTTCTGGTCAAAGTACGCTAAAAATCAGCAATTCACTTTCTTCAATTATATGAAATACGAACAAGTTATTGAGAAAATATTCGAATATTTGATGACATATTTCTGTTTTTCAGATTGAAATCAGTCATTTTGAGTTTTTTCAGAATTTTTATTCAAAAATTGGAAATTTTCATTTTTCAACCATTTTCAGATGCCAATTATTCATAGAGAAAAGCCTGAAATCTCGCGAATATCACATTTTATAGTGAAACAGGCCGAGCTGAATCGATTGCGACCTCGACCAGGTCGCTAGAACACATAGTTTTCCAGATATTTCTGGTCAAAGTACGCTAAAAAACAGCAATTCACATTCTTCAATTATATGAATATGAAATACCAACAAATAATTGTGAAAATTGAAAATATTCGAATATTTGATGACATATTTCTGTTTTTCAGATTGAAATCAGTTATTTTGAGTTTTTTCAGAATTTTTATTCAAAAATTGGAAATTTTCATTTTTCAACCATTTTCAGATGCCAATAATTCATAAAGAAAATCCGAAAATCTCGCAAATATCACATTTTATAGTGAAACAGGCCGAGCTGAATCGATTGCGACCTCGACCAGGTCGCTAGAACACATAGTTTTCGAGATATTTCTGGTCAAAGTACGCTAAACATCAGCAATTCACTTTCTTCAATTATATGAAATAAGAACTAGTTATTGAGACAATATTCGAATATATGATGACATATTTCTGTTTTCTTAGATTGAAATCAGTCATTTTGAGTTTTTTCAGAATTTTTATTCAAAAATTGGAAATTTTCATTTTTCAACCATTTTCAGATGCCAATTATTCATAGAGAAAAGCCGAAAATCTCGCGAATATCACATTTTATAGTGAAACAGGCCGAGCTGAATCGATTGCGACCTTGACCAGGTCGCTAGAACACATAGTTTTCGAGATATTTCTGGTCAAAGTACGCTAAAAATCAGCAATTCACTTTCTTCAATTATATGAAATACGAACTAGTTATTGAGACAATATTCGAATATTTGATGACATATTTCTGTTTTTTAGATTGAAATCAGTCATTTTGAGTTTTTTCAGAATTTTTATTCAAAAATTGGAAATTTTCATTTTTCAACCATTTTCAGATGCCAATAATTCATAAAGAAAATCCGAAAATCTCGCGAATATCACATTTTATAGTGAAACAGGCCGAGCTGAATCGATTGCGACCTCGACCAGGTCGCTAGAACACATAGTTTTCGAGATATTTCTGGTCAAAGTACGCTAAAGAACAGCAATTCACTTTCTTCAATTATATGAAATACCAACAAGTTATTGTGGAAATATTCGAATATTTGATGACATATTTCTGTTTTTAAGATTGAAATCAGTCATTTCGAGTTTTTTCAGAATTTTTATTCAAAAATTGGAAATTTTCATTTTTCAACCATTTTCAGATGCCAATAATTCATAGAGAAAAGCCAAAAATCTCGCGAATATCACATTCTATAGTGAAACAGGCCGAGCTGAATCAATTGCGACCTCGACCAGGTCGCTAGAACACATAGTTTTCGAGATAATTCTGGTCAAAGTACGCTAAAAAACAGCAATTCACTTTCTTCAATTATAATTATGAAATACCAACAAGTTATTGTGAAAATATTCGAATATTTGATGACATATTTTTGTTTTTTAGATTGAAATCAGTCATTTTGAGTTTTTTCAGAATTTTTATTCAAAAATTGGAAATTTTCATTTTTCAACCATTTTCAGATGCCAATAATTCATAGAGAAAAGCCACAAATCTCGCGAATATCACATTTTGAAGTGAAACAGGCCGAGCTGAATCGATTGCAACCTCGACCAGGTCGCTAGAACACATAGTTTTCGAGATATTTCTGGTCAAAGTTCGCTAAAAATCAGCAATTCACTTTCTTCAATTATATGAAATACGAACAAGTTATTGAGAAAATATTCGGATATTTGATGACATATTTCTGTTTTTTAGATTGAAATCAGTCATTTTGAGTTTTTTCAGAATTTTTATTCAAAAATTGGAAATTTTCATTTTTCAACCATTTTCAGATGCCAATTATTCATAGAGAAAAGCCTAAAATCTCGCGAATATCACATTTTATAGTAAAACAGGCCGAGCTGAATCGATTGCGACCTCGACCAGGTCGCTAGAACACATAGTTCTCCAGATATTTCTGGTCAAAGTACGCTAAAAAACAGCAATTCACATTCTTCAATTATATGAATATGAAATACCAACAAACAATTGTGAAAATTGAAAATATTCGAATATTTGATGACATATTCCTGTTTTTTAGATTGAAATCAGTCATTTTGAGTTTTTTCAGAATTGTTATTCAAAAATTGGAAATTTTCATTTTTCAACCATTTTGAGATGCCAATAATTCATAGAGAAAAGCCGAAAATCTCGCGAATATCACATATTAAAGTGAAACAGGCCGAGCTGAATCGATTGCGACCTCGACCAGGTCGCTAGAACACATAGTTTTCGAGATATTTCTGGTCAAAGTACGCTAAAAATCAGCAATTCACTTTCTTCAATTATATGAAATACGAACTAGTTATTGAGACAATATTCGAATATATGATGACATATCTCTGTTTTTTTAGATTGAAATCAGTCATTTTGAGTTTTTTCAGAATTTTTATTCAAAAGTTGGAAATTTTCATTTTTCAACCATTTTCAGATGCCAATTATTCATAGAGAAAAGCCGAAAATCTCGCGAATATCACATTTTATAGTGAAACAGGCCGAGCTGAAACGATTGCGACCTCGACCAGGTCGCTAGAACACATAGTTTTCGAGATATTTCTGGTCAAATTACGCTAAAAAACAGCAATTCACTTTCTTCAATAATATGAAATACCAACAAGTTATTGTGAAAAAATTCGAATATTTGATGACATATTTCTGTTTTTTATTCTCTCAATAACTTGTTCGTTTCCATATAATTGAAGAAAGTGAATTGCTGATTTTTAGCGTACTTTGACCAGAAATATCTCGAAAACTATGTGTTCTAGCGACCTGGTCGAGGTTGCAATCGATTCAGTTCGGCCTGTTTCACTTTAAAATGTGATATTCGCAAGATTTTTGGCTTCTCTCTATGAACTATTGGCATCTGAAAATGGTAGAAAAATGAAAATTTCCAATTTTTGAATAAAAATTCTGAAAAAACTCGAAATGACTGATTTCAATCGGAAAAACAGAAATATGTCATCAAATATTCGAATATTTTCTCAATAACTTGTTCGTATTTCATATAATTGAAGAAAGTGAATTGCTGATTTTTAGCGTACTTTGACCAGAAATATCTCGAAAACTATGTGTTCTAGCGACCTGGTCGAGGTCGCAATCGATTCAGCTCGGTCTGTTCCACTATAAAATGTGATATTCGCGAGATTTTCGGCTTTTCTCTATGAAAAATTGGCATCTGAAAATGGTTGAAAAATGAAAATTTCCAATTTTTGAATAAAAATTCTGAAAAAACTCAAAATGACTGATTTCAATCTAAAAAACAGAAATATATCATCAAATATTCGAATATTTTCTCAATAACTTGTTCGTATTTCATATAATTGAAGAAAGTGAATTGCTGTTTTTTAGCGTACTTTGACCAGAAATATCTCGAAAACTATGTGTTCTAGCGACCTGGTCGAGGTCGCAATTGATTCAGCTCAGCCTGTTTCACTATAGAATGTGATATTCGCGAGATTTTTGGCTTTTCTCTATGAATTATTGGCATCTGAAAATGGTTGAAAAATGAAAATTTCCAATTTTTGAATAAAAATTCTGAAAAAACTCAAAATGACTGATTTCAATCTTAAAAACAGAAATATGTCATCAAATATTCGAATATTTCCACAATAACTTGTTGGTATTTCATATAATTGAAGAAAGTGAATTGCTGTTTTTTAGCGTACTTTGACCAGAAATATCTCGAAAACTATGTGTTCTAGCGACCTGGTCGAGGTCGCAATCGATTCAGCTCGGCCTGTTTCACTATAAAATATGATATTCGCGAGATTTTCGGCTTTTCTCTATGAATAATTGGCATCTGAAAATGGTTGAAAAATGAAAATTTCCAATTTTTGAATAAAAATTCTGAAAAAACTCAAAATGACTGATTCCAATCTAAAAAACAGAAATATGTCATCAAATATTCGAATATTTTCTCAATAACTTGTTCGTATTTTATATAATTGAAGAAAGTGAATTAATGTTTTTTAGCGTACTTTGACCAGAAATATCTCGAAAACTATGTGTTCTAGCGACCTGGTCGAGGTCGCAATCGATTCAGCTCGGCCAGTTCCACTATAACATGTGATATTCGCGAGATTTTTGGCTTTTCTCTATGAATTATTGGCATCTGAAAATGGTTGAAAAATGAAAATTTCCAATTTTTGAATAAAAATTCTGAACAAACTCAAAATGACTGATTTCAATCTGAAAAACAGAAATATGTCTTCAAATATTCGAATATTTTCACAATAACTTGTTGGTATTTCATATAATTGAAGAAAGTGAATTGCTGTTTTTTAGCGTACTTTGACCAGAAATATCTCGAAAAATATGTGTTCTAGCGACCTGTTCGAGGTCGCAATCGATTCAGCTCGGCCTGTTTCACTATAAAATGTGATATTTGCGAGATTTTCGGATTTTCTTTATGAATTATTGGCATCTGAAAATGGTTGAAAAATGAAAATTTTCAATTTTCGAATAAAAATTCTGAAAAAACTCAAAATGACTGATTTCAATCTAAAAAACAGAAATATGTCATCAAATATTCGAATATTTTCTCTTTCGTATTTCATATAATTGAAGAAAGTGAATTGCTGATTTTTAGCGTACTTTGACCAGAAATATCTCGAAAACTATGTGTTCTAGCGACCTGGTCGAGGTCGCAATCGATTCAGCTCGGCCTGGTTCACTATAAAATGTGAAATTCGCGAGATTTTCGGCTTTTCTCTATGAATAATTGGCATCTGAAAATGGTTGAAAAATGAAAATTTCCAATTTTTGAATAAAAATTCTGAAAAAACTCAAAATGACTGATTTAGGTAAATCTCTTTCGAAATAAACGTACCATTTTGGCTATCTCTTCTAATTGAGAAAAAAAAACAGAATTCACTTAATCCATAGTTGATTCATGACTGGTTCCGTTTCTGACTGACAATTAAGTTTCAGACTGATAATTAACAAAATTACTCCAGTGAACACTAGATCGAGGAATGAACAATTCTCCTTGAATATTCATTTGATAGTTGGCCTAATACATCAGTTAGTATCGAAGATTTGAAGACCACTATCGAAAACATTCCTATGGTGAGCATAATGACTGGACAACCTGTATATATTTAAACAAGCTGCATTTCCTCCCTTTATTTACCCCCACTTTTATCCAATGATGTCGATCTATTCAAGATAGAGTCTGTCTATTCAGGGAGAGGTCTGTCTATTCTGGCTAAGTCTGTCTATTGTACCCAACCCTATAAAGAAATGTCGGTGTATCATCCCAACAAAGTACATATATATAAGAGAGGTAACACCACAACTGACCAGATTATTTCCATCAACATGCAACTTAAAAATAGCATACAGAACAGTAGTAACTATCAAATCCTTGCACACTAAAATCAAAGATAAAGTGCCCTTGTTATCTAACACAAATGTAATCTATAGTATTCCGTGCCATGATTGTAACAACCAATATATAGGCCAAACATCGAGGTCACTATCCAATAGAATAATCTCACATAGGAGTGATTGCAGACTGCACCCAGAAAGATGTGCACTTGCAGAACATGTGAATAAATATGATCACCGTATGAATTTTGATGCTGTTAAAATCCTATCACGAGAAAAACATCTGATGAAAAGAACTTTCTTAGAAATGGCCTTTATATCACAATGCAATAATTGCATAAATAAAAAAACGGATATCAATCATTTGAGTGAGATTTATTCCTTTTTACTGTCTTTAGATAACTCATAATCAATTCAAATTTCAGTTTTCAACGTTGGTACGCATTGTCTGTTGGTACCACTGTTTCGTGCATTTGACATGACAATTGTCTTCACACACACTGTCATATGTCAGTCATATTCATTTTTCAGAAAAAACTCATTTCCCGGCACCATTTGCAATAACCTTATCTGCTAACAATTCCAACCATGTGGTGGAAACTTTTAACTAGTTTATAATATTTTAACGTGTGATTCAATGTAATGTAATTGAATAATGCATCCTTGGGTGGAGGTCGGCCTTGAGCTACGCAAACATTTTCGATAAGGTTCGTTTTGGTAAAAAGAGACTAGGTGGGGGAGGAAGGGGGAGATGTAGGCGGATATTAGCGGTGGAAGGAGAATAGGTAGAGCTTAGCAGATAAAACTCATTGAATACACGGAGACTCCTCATTCTGTTAGCAGATATCATCCACTAGCTCCACTACCAGAGTACTCTCGATATACCATCTTTTTTTGTGCCAATCCAACTACATCGTCGATTAACCAATTGTAGGTACAAGTTTTGTTGCCATATGGATCATTGCTAGTGAATTGTATTTCGATTCACAGTTTTTCATCAAATAGTCTACGATGATCTGAAATGATTTTTTTTCCAGATGCCTAGCACCGATTTAACCACAGCTCTCGCAGCAGAAGAAGAAGACATTGGATCTCTCCTTAATCTGAGTGAGTTTTCTCGATAACTTGACGGTAGCTCATTTTATACATTTCATAATTTGTATTTCAGGCATTGATGGGTCTATCAGCAATTTGAATGTGGATCAAGAAGACCTGGATATCAGCCTCAATAGTGAATTGCTGGCAACCGATGAGGCTTGGGCAGGCGTGTCAGCAACATTATTAGATATGCCCCTACTTGAAGGATCACCATCCGGCCCTACCCCATCTACAAGTGCTGGTCCCGCAACTGGGGTATTCAAAAGGCCTTCGAAATGCCTCAAGATGAGCCGAAACCAATTTGGGGCATCATCACGGTTGGAGGTTGGCGTCAAGGTCCGAGATCCCAATGATGGCGACGTCGAAAATGGTGGTGTCTTGATGCGGAAAGGAAAGAAACTTTTTCGGCAAGAAGACTCCTTCACCTTCGTCTTCACCATCACTGACGCCGTCATCGTTGGATAAGCCTGAAATCGATTGCCGGAAACCTTCGCCTGAGAAAAAGAATTTGGGTATGAGAGGTGGGAGTCCATCAATTCTTCGAAAGTTTCTGGGAAATCGAGGCAAATCTAACCCCTACCGAAGTGGCAAGGCTGGCATGTGTTATAATGCCGGCAGAGATCATGCTGTATCAACCACATCGAAACAGCAGGAGCAGGAACAAGAACAGGAGCAGGAGAAGAAGCAGGAGCAGAAGCAAGCGCAGGAGCAGGAGCAGGGGCAGGAGCAGGAGCAGGAGCAGCCAGAGCGGGTCAGAATTATAAGTGTGGATATTATACGTCCGGCTGTCCAACTGCCGAATCTTCAAGAGGCGTTCAACGGGCTTGCTGCTGCTGACAATAATGGTACCGATCGTAATGCTCTCATTCACGGGCGCATTCCATCACCTCCAATAGCACCTATCGAAGCCATAAGGCAATATGATGGTGAATTAAAGCGATGGTATGCGAACGTGAATGCACTGATCATAGATAGTGAAAGAAAAACTACTCGTTCATCATCAGAAAGAGTTGAATTGCTTTCACGACTTGCTGAGATAGGTCGACAATTGACGACAGAAGAACGATTTCGCCAAGTCTCTGAAGTGGAGAAGTCTCGCCTCGAACATTTCAATCGGATGAATGAGGAAAATTTTGGAGCGAACTTAGATGTGTTTGTTTCATGTTAATATGTATTATATATAAGTTGTATATTATAGTGTTGGTGTATAAATTGCATATGTGTGTAGAATTAGTAATGGACAATGATGTATTTATTGATTTGGATAATATATGAATAAATTCAATCGACGATTGATTTCTTACTACCTATCGCTACCCTAATTCCCTCTCTACTCTCCCCCCTACTACTTTAACCATCTTCACTCATTGATTCCCCAGCGACTTCGACCTCCTACTTTCTCTTCCCTACTCTTTCCCCTACTACTTCTATTACCCCCTCCTCCAACCGCTGCATATGAATACTTGCTTCCTCCTCGAGATAGTCAGTTTGAAATCAACTCTCGAAGATGAACAGCAACTACCAGTCCGACACCACCACCAACCACAACGGAGCCAGCTATCGACTTGCGGTTGGAAACTGGCGAGGAGAAGAAGATGATGAACATTGCGATTCGTCCTCGGATGCTGTCCATCAACCATGGGAAGCACCTGCAGCTGATGGACCCTGCGATTCCTCTGGCGACGGAGATGACTCCGATTTCGATGCCACCCTCATCTTAGGAGGCATCGGAAGAGCGGAGAGCGACGTCGAGGAGGAGGAGGATGACCGTCAAGTAGCAAGGGGTGCTTACCTGGATCCATTCATCATGGAGGACATGGAGATGGACGCGTTCGACGAGCTCGAGATGGTGGAGATTCTCGAGGATGCCATCATCTTCGACTGATATTTGTTCTTGTTTGTTTGTACATTGTCATTAGTCATATAGTTTTTTGTATATATAGTCATGTAGTTTCATCAATAAATGTATTAAAAATATCAGGATCTTAATTTCTTGATACATTCCTTCAATTCCACTTATATATGTACATGTTGGATGAGAAAAGTAATCAGTATATGAACGGGGTTCAAAGTGGTCACAACTACTTGAAGATGAAAGTATGGAGATAAGTCCAATCAAAAGACAAATCGTTGAAGAATTGCACAAGCCTGCAAGGCGCAATTTCAAAAGAAGAAGAACCATAATAAAAGGTTTTGCAGACTTGTGGCCGATAGATTTAGCCGAAATGCAGACGTATGCAAAACGAAATAAAGGATACCGATATATATTATTCGTTATTGACTGCTATTCCAAATATCTATGGACAAAACCTATCAGAAGTAAAACCGGTCAAGAAGTGACACAAGCTATGAAACATATATTGAGAGTGGCCGAGTATTCACCGAAAAACATGCAAAGCGATCTTGGAAAAGAATTCTATAATTCTCATTTCAGTAATCTGATGAAGGAATATAAAATAGACCATTATTCAACATAT
Source organism: Phaedon cochleariae (assembly GCA_918026855.4). NCBI lineage: Eukaryota > Metazoa > Arthropoda > Insecta > Coleoptera > Chrysomelidae > Phaedon > Phaedon cochleariae. The sequence continues at coordinate 33,694,021 of OU896708.1, forward strand.
AGTACTATGAAGGCGGCGATTGTGGAACGAGTAATCAGAACAGTGAAAAATTGGATTCACCGAGAATTTTCTGCCAGAGGGGAATATAAGTGGTACGATATCTTATCGCACTTAACCAACTAGTACAATGATAAAAAACATAAGACAATTGGTATGAAGTCCTCTGAAGTAACTCTCACTACAATACTGAAAGCTTATAGTCACCCAAAAATAGCGCCGAAACCAAAATATAAAGTTGGTGATGTTGTAAGAATAAGCAAGTTCAAAGGTGTGTTCGAGAAAGGTTATTCAGCAAATTTCTCCACGGAATTATTCACGATAACCAAAGTGAATATTATTAATCCGACAACTTACAATCTGGACGATATTGAAGGCAATCCAATCAAGGGTTGTTTCTATGAGATGGAATTGTGGAAAACTAAGAATCCAAAAGTGTACTTGGTGGAGAAAGTCTTGAAGAAAGACAAAAGTAGAAAGAACGTATATCAAATGGCTTGGATATCCTGAGAAGCACAATTCTTGGATTAAGAAATCTGCTATTACTTGAAGTGTGTGTGTGTGTGTTTATTTTTTTTTTTCAATAATAAATAATTCGAACATATTCGGTAATATCTATTCTTTTTTTTCTACCCTTCCACCAATTCCATGAAGAATGGAATCGAGAAATGTTTTCAAGTTGAAATATATATATTTGCTGTGTTGAAAAATATTCACATAATAAATGTACAAAAAAAAAAAAGTATAAACAACGAAATCACTCGTCTTCATCGGAGCTACCATGCTCACGCACGGAATATGGCTCCACCGGCGGCATATTAAGACTTCTGCGGAACACCCGACGCTCATAAGGGAGGCACCAGCAAGCCTTGAAATGTTTGTTGGAATTTTCAGACATGTGGCCGAGTATTTCGCAAAAATATGCCCCATTCGAACAACCGTGGCAAACACCATTCCAACAATCATTTCGGTATTGGCTACAACTGATACATCGCTGGTACCGTAGCCGCCGCTCCATGCTACACTCCCTGCACACATTCCTACAAATCCCCATATTGGTGTTCCGCAACAGCTTGGTACATTTTATGCATTTCGCTCCGACAACGTTGGCCGCCATAGAGGTCGATCGTGAAGGTGGTTCCGGTGACGCCTGGCGATTGGCATTGATGCAGCGCTGACACACTCCAGTGCACGGGTTAATCTCGTTTGCAGCCCACCCAATGTCACAATTGTGACAGATTGTCAACCCGTCCACAACAGTAGGGTAAGCGACTGCCAGGGGTTTCGAATCCCACGATTTCGGGTACGTCATGATATTGGCGGAGGCGATATTGGTTGGGAATTCACTGCTGCTTCTACTTCTTCTCCTGTTTCTTCTTTGACTTACTCGTTGGAAGTTTGTGAAACACTGTGGTGATAACGCTCGCATCCTCCTCTTCTCAATAGTCGGATTTTCACCCTCCTCCATTCGATAATCAAGTCCCACCCCACTCCCATTTGCAGAACGTATACGCACCACTAAAGCTAAGGGTTGGTGGGGGTAGCGCCACCCACTCCCTACCTCTCTCCCAGTATGGTGGTGAGAGTTCTACGATTTTTTAACACCCCCCACTCCCTCACCTCGTTTCGATGACATAAAAGATGTGGAAATCCTATCAGAGCATCATTCGAAACAGTTTCTACAGTTCTGAACAATGTGTCGATCGTATTAGTCACAGAAACGATTGCACTTGAATTCAACGTAATCTTCAAGAAGCTCCGAGAACTATCCCTCATTGACGAGAACGTTCTGGAAGCGGTGGTAAGTACATAACCCATACACTCATGTAGCGGCAATACATTATTCACCTTCTATCGCACCATTTACTAATTCGTGTCTTTTTTGTTTGTTTCAGAATCACGATGGTGTGGACGATGGTATGAATGGAGGTGACGTCGAGCAGGTGTGCGACGTGTGCGATGAGGGGGACCAGCAGATTAGGTTCCAATCTAAGTGGATAGATGTGTCAGTTGCCAGGGCCCGCCATGAGCAGATGTTGTTCTGCACAACGATATCAATGGTCACAATCATGACGACGACGCAGGGGATGACGGATCTCTGCTATAGATGCTTCTCCATATACCTGAGGCATCCTAATACTGTTGGAGCATATCAGCACACCTCATCGCATTCTACAACGAGGTTCGATGAGGCACCTAGGTCGTTCTCCTGTGCCGTATGTTTAGCCGATCTACACCAGATCCGCATGTCTGATGTGTGCCCCACATGCTGTAGCGTGAAAATCAAAACTTATCGTTTCTAGTTATTAGTTTAGCATAGTTAGTTCTCATTCATAAGTATTCAAGTGTATAAATGAATATTGATAATATGATTTATTGATTGATGTTCAACTAATTGATGAGTATATGAAACATGTGAATTGAAGGAAATGAAAATACCCACAAAATAAAATGAAATGAAAATAAATCCTTGAAACAGGGCTATGGGGAGTAGGTTGTTGAAAAAAAAGAATAAAGAAAAAAAAAATTCAAAAAAAGGACTTCGAAAATTTGTCCCCCCTCCCGATGCCTTCTTCGCGCAACTCCTCTATTATTGACATTATCTCATTATCGTGTCCAGTGTGGCCAGCCATTTTAAAACCCCACAGTAGTCGGAGGCGGTCAACCAGCTCTTTTGCTTCATTCCAATAAGCATACTCTTTGTGTTGTTCACTCACGACTTTTCTGTATGGTTATGATTTGCTCATTCCTCTACCACCTTTAACTTTATTTAACAGGAGTTGACTCCTCATTTTATGCGGTGTGCCGATTAATGGCTTCATGATTAGCTGATATTTCTTCCTCGCACTATTATTCAAACCTTCTCTGATGTCATAATTCTTATATGGCGCTCGTGTAGTCTCCAACAAAGTGGTGTATATTCTTTTATCTTGATAATCGATAGTTCTTGACACATGTTTCATAAAGATCAAATCGTATAATCCAGTTGTTGCTGGAAACGCTACGCTTCTCTTATTACCGCACCATAATTCGATTTGATCTGCAGGAAATCGGATTTCCATATTACCCATTTTCAATTCCCCTGTTTTGGAATCGATGTGAACGCCATATGTTGTATCATAATTCGAGTTATTTTCTTTCAAATTCCTCGAATGCTTCATTATTTTGCCCTGTAAGTCGCTCGCGGTTGTTCCATCTACAGAAGGATACACTGTAATATCACTGCTTGAAATTTGAGACGAAGATGTTGGTGGTGTTTCCAATAGAGTTGTATACTTAGGTCCTCCGTTATGAGGCGATGATGGTAGCGGTTGAAAGCTATTGCTGAAATTCCCAGACTCCCCATATTCCTTGAACGGCTTCGTCTCTACAGCATTCGCCTCATTTCTGAGTGCTATTGTCGACGTTGAAGGTTTGCTATAACTCTTCGGAGTAGCTGCTGGCATTAGATTTTGCTTGGCTACTGCCGCCGTTGCTGCCGCGGTGATAACCTTCAATGGTTTTGTGAGCGGCTCATGAGCTTTCTCTAACATCATTTGGTTACTGGTGAGTTCGCTCTTAAGACTTTTAAATTTATTCCCCACCACATCGGTTGCTTCAACAAGTTGGCGTTTGAGGTGTATTTCTGAAGCGATTTCACTACTAGGTGTGCTCATTGTGCTATCCAAAGGTTGAATGAAGTCCATGCAGTTGCTGTTTCAGGGGTATATGAAGCAGTTGAACCCTTTCCTATAACGGCCCTCATGAATTTCATTATCCTTATCTATAACGAGAAACCCGTATCTATCTGTCCATTTTTGTGCACACATTTCTTGAAATTGTTTAAATGTTACATCTAGAGATACATGATCGAAATAAATGTGGTGTAGATTAATATCATCCTGCCTAAACATGATTATAAAGTTGGAATTATCGCGAATCAGCTGTTTCGGCACTCTCGAATACGTTTGTGCTAGATAAAAGCAAACCACATTTTTATGGCGCCCCATTGAGAAATATGATCTGATTACATCTTGTTTTTCACATATCACATCGTCGAATATGAAAATATTGTGTGGCTTCGCATCTTCCGGTTCAACAATGTCCACATTATTACTATATGTATAAAACCCCAGTCCCTTCATCGGTTCCAATACTTTCCGCAAGTACTCATACTTGGGTTGATACAACGATTTTGAATAGAGATAAACATTGGCGAATCGTAAACCATTATCGTTGGTGAGGAGGGATGTCATAGCATTCGTTTTGCCGCAATTTGAAGGGCCGATAATAAGACTGCGTATAGTATTAGGTAGTAGGAATCCATGCCGACGTTGTGTAATTATACCATTTCCTAACCCTACTTCTCCATCGAAGTTGTCAACTCGCAATGTTTCTTGTTGCTGAACAATCTGCATCGTATGATGGTCAAATGCTATATAATGAATCGCAAACTCTGTGAATGTCATTTATATTATGAAGCTGAAGCGATACACATCGGCAAGCGATAACGGTGAAAAAAGTTTTCGAGGAAAGAGGACTGGCAGAGGATTTGTTAATACTTTGATTAATAAATTACCGGTCGAATTACATATTCCCGGCGGCAATCAGTATTGTGGTCCTGCAACAAAGCTACAGAAACGATCATCTCGAGGTGATCCAGGCATTAACCAATTAGATAGAGCATGCAAGGAACACGATATCGCAAATTTCAAGCATCCGAACGATTTATCTGCAAGGCATTCTGCCGATAAGGAATTGGAAGAATCCGCGTGGGAACGTGTTAAATCGAAGGACGCATCTGTAGGAGAGAGGGTCGCATCTTGGCTTGTTACCAATATAATGAAGGAAAAGAGGCGTTTTGGTATGGGATGCAGCAGCGGAGTGAAGAAACGTCGAGTGTCGAGGAAGAAGAAGAATACTACCAAGAGTGGGAGAAAAATTGCTTTTGGGTCCGGCATAGTGCACAAAGTTCGCAATGTGTTGCGACAAGTGGAAAAAAAGGGGGCACTCGCCAAAAACTTGGCCAAGACTCCTCTTATGGCGATTGAAGCTGCTAGAAAATTCGTCAAGATGGCTGGTGGAAAGAATAATATCCGAACACCTCGCATTATACCAATTCCTGAAGTTGGAGGAATTCTTCCACCCATACCCATTTTTGCGGGATTATCGGCATTGGGGAGTTTGGCTGCAGGTAGTGCTGGTATAGCTCGAGCTATTAATTCAGCTAAAGAGGGTAGGGAGCAACTCTCTGAAGCGAATCGTCATAATAGACATTTGGAGGCGATCGCTCTAGGAAAGATCGGTAAAGGAGTATATTTGAAGCCGTACCGAAAAGGACTGGGCATTTACTTGAAGCCGCAAAGTTCAAAATACTAGCAGGGTTACCTCGAAGGGCGTTGACGGACATCGATTTATCACAATACATAGAGAAAATGGGTGTTCCAAACTTTCGAGGTATATTTATGAGAGATAATCTACCAAATTCTCCACCGCGCCACATAGAATCAGCCATTCTGAATCTCGATGGTATTCGAGGTAAAGGGACACATTGGGTTGCTTATAAAAAACGTAGTGGGGTAGTCGAATATTATGATAGTTATGGCGATTTGCCGCCACCCGAAGAGTTGGTGAAATATTTAAGGAGGGGATCAAAAGCTATCAAAATCGTATATAACTATGACCGTCAACAGGATTACAACACAGTCTGGTGTGGTCATTTGTGCTTGAAATTTCTCTCGTCGAAGAGTGGAAACTACGTATTATAATATGGATAGAAAAAGCATCAAACAAATGGGGCACGCATTATTGGCTTACTCGAGATTACGATCTTTGCTGAAGATGAGTGAGAAACAGCTCGCTGATATGCCGAAAGAGGTTTCAATCGGATGCGCTTCACATGAGATAGCTCTAGTGTGGGATATATTACCTGAACAATTACGCAACGATCAAGATGTATCAAAATATCGATTTTGTGAGGAGCACCACGAACTTTGCCGCCAAGAGGATAGTGACCGTTCCAGTGCAGATGTCAATGATGGGCCGATACCAAGAAAAATATTATGCTGCTTTTGTCAAATAGGAGATGTGAATGTGGCAACTAACAATACATTCAATATCAATGCTTCGCCGAACGAAAACAAGAACATTCTTCATTGTTGCAGGCAGCAATAAGGTTGATACTCCTTACTACTGCTGCTGTATACACTGAAGCTTGTTGTTTGGTTTTTGCTGTGTTTGCTTTTCCAATTGTAAAAAGTTATGTCGCAAACATTCACCATTTCTGGAGATCGCAGTATCTTGAGTGCAGATTTTTTTCCACCAATCGAACTCGATGTAAGGAATACTTACGGCTTGGGGTAACATGGTTTCTATTCATACAACTCTATACTCAATATAGATGAGACAAATGACAAATTAGGTATTTCGTTCGAAGAGGGAAGCGTTGTTCTTCAGATACCACCAGGCGCCTATGAGATAAATGAAATCAATAGAGCAATACAAAAGGCTATAGAGAGTTGGACTCCGCTGAATGGGCGAAATATTGATGATGTATTCTCCCTTCGAGCTGACAATAATACGCTCAAATGTGAACTCAATTCCGAAATTATGTTAATTTTGAGTATTAACGATTCTATAGCCAAAGTCTTGAGCTTTGAACCGAAATATTACAAGCCCAATGTTTTGCATTAATCCACTTCACCTGTGAACATCATAAAGGTACGATTGATACGGGTTGATTGTAATATCACTACTGGAGCGTACCTCAATGGTGAGGAGGCTCACACTCTTTACGAGTTCGATGTCGATGTGGAGCCTGGATACAAACTTTCAAAGGAGCCGAAAACTATTATATATATAACAATCAGTCCGACAGGGCGCCAGTCTATCGACAACATCACACTGAGAATTTTGGATGATAATGACCGATTAGTTGACTTTCGCGGAGAGAAGATTATAGTCAAATTGGAATTGAAACAGCTCGATTAATTATTACAACGGTTTGGAAAAAATTGGTTTCTGCTTCGGAAACCAATCAAAACGTGTATCTCTTGCTGCAAACCCCACTATTCTACACATTACCGTTGAGAAGAAGTGTAAACGGGGTAGAGGATTCATTCAAAGACAGCTCACCGGTCAGGTAGGACGTCATAGATTATCTGCGAGCGATATAAATTTTTTGGAATCTATTGGTCTGACAGCACGACAAAGACGACGACGAACGAGTAGAAATTAGTGAACAATGGTTGTCACAAGTTCTACTAGCTTACAATTGGGGGTGTTTGATGAACCAATTTTCGATCATTCACTAATTAGCCTACATGAGCATACATACAAACCATATGGTTCACCATCATTCAAGAATTCTGATGAAATCAGGATAGCTGTCAACTCTCAAGATTTGATACTCGATATTTCTGATAGCTACATATATATTGAGGGGAAATTCACACCAGATAATGCAACGAAATCCTGCTATCTATCAAACAATACCTTAGCCTTCCTCTTCGATGAAATTGGTTATGAAATGGGTGGCGAACAAGTATGTATGATTCGGAAACCAGGCATTACTACCACAATGAAGAGCATGATCTCTTATGGCGATTCTAACGCTAAATTTCTTGAAACAGTCGGATGGGGAATTGACAGCGAAAATCAGCCAATTCTAGACAAATCTAGCCACATATTTAGTGGAAAACTACCACCTTAATATTTAATGGGGTTCGCTGAGGATTATATTAAAGGTATATTGAATGTGAAACAGGAGCTGATACTCATCATAGCTCGATCATTCAAAAACTGCTATATAGGAGAAGTTGATGCCAGTGTGGAGATTAACAAAATCGAATGGAAGATAGGACATATTATGCCATCGGATAAGCAGAGGTTGAAATTACTGAACCGTCTCAATAAAAGTTCTACAGCAAAAGTGAAAATTGCATACAGGATGTGGGATCTGTATGAATTACCGTCAATTCGTGAAACACCTTCAGACATTTGGGCTGTTAGAACCACCCATAGTCTCGAGCGACCAAGGTACATTATCATAGGCTTTCGAAATTCTGGTAACACAGATAATAGATCCAAGGATAACACCCAATTCATTCATGCGGGAGTCAACAATATTCGACTGTATTTGAATTCGGAAGTTTACCCTTATGAACGGTGGAATTTGGATTTTGGAAAGAAGTTAGATGCTGTAGCCTATTATGCATACGATAATTTCCAACGAAGCTATCATGGTAAAGACATGAGCGAACCAATGATGAGTATTGAGGAGTTTAGAAAAAATTTGTTATTCATCATAGACTGCAGCCATCAACCGGACACATTGAAATATTCAATTGTCGATATCAAGTTGGAGTTTGAGACACGCCAATCGAAATTTCCATCTAATACCAAGGTATATGCGCTCATTCCTCACGATGCATTTTTGACATATAGCGCACTAGATGGTTCCATACAGTTAGGTGCTCCTTGAATACACTCTACAGATCTAGAGCAAATTCTAGCCTCCGTCCACCTCCACCACCACCGTCACAGCCGACCATCAGCATTCGAAGCCTATAATTATATTAGATCAGTTTTTTCATTATTATTATTATAATGTTCATTATTATTTCTCATCATCATGATCCTCATTATAATTATTATTATTATTATTATTCAGTTCATATAATTCCAGTCACGACCCTGCGGCCTCCGACGTCACGCAGAGTCGTGCTGGATAAAATCCAGTGACTACTCCTCACAGCCTGTGAGGTGAGTAATCACTGGGACCAAGTACCGTGTGCCCTAAGTAGACGCAATGATCCCAGTATGACGGCCTTCTGCATTCCACCAGCCAGGATGTGTGCCTTATCACGGCACGCTGGGATTTTCTGGATCTCCGAGAGCAGCGTGTGTCGTGTTATTATTATTATTATTATTATTATTATTATTATTATTATTATTATTATTATTATTATTACTATTATTATTATTACTATTATTATTATTATTATTGACGACACATGTATCTGCACTAAATTGAATAAAAGTAAACAGATGTTTTACAAATCATCGTTTTTTATTTCTTGATTGATAGACAATGAAAAAATGCGAGCTCATCATCATTCCATAATTTATATATATACATGCAAGTGATAATAGTATGATTGAAGCATCTCTTAGCAATATCATCATTTCGATTCTTCTTCTTCTTCTTCCTCCTCGTTGTCGGATGATTCTGGAATTACCCCCAAGTTGTATTTCCGTATCAGGCTGTTTGGTAGAAAATCGAAAATTTCATACAGAAATTGTTCCAAGTCCTCTCCCACCATTGCTTCAAGAAATTCCTCCATAGTGAAGTTACCATATTCGAACCGGGCGCATAACATATAACCCTTTCTATATTGTTCGGCTTGTTTACAGAGTCGTTCAACTTGTTCTCGATCGAAGCATATGCTCAAATCATAATTTGTCGCATGCATTGCATCACGTGACAAATCAGAGAACTGACATTCCAACCTGCTCACTGCTGATTTGATGTCTTCCGCTGCCGGCCAGAATTGACTAGAATAATGCATCCACATGTTGGGGAACAGGAGTCTGTGAATGATAAAAAAAAATTTTTTGGTAATGATGAGATTATTTGGGAGATTTGTCTTTCATTGACTTCTTTTTGAAACCTTATTTATTACTTACCGCCAACGGTACGATCTGCGTTAGTGGCTTGTATTAATGTTATAATAATTAACATATAATTTTTAAACCCTTTTCACTAAACTATACTGAAAAAAAACTATCAGAAATAATTAAGTAGAATAATTCCGAATTAATTTTGCTTGAAGTCAAACTTGATCAGAGCCCTCGTTTTTGCACCTACATAATAATGGCTCACTCTGGCCCAAATATGCTAGAGTATGAAGACCATTTGAAGAATTCATCTCATCAATGTCGCTTTCACTCAGCAACTCTACAACTCTTTTGGGCAACCAACATTTCAGACTAGCCTCAGTTTCTTCATCGTACAATAATTACATAACCGCTCCTACCAAACCTGGTTCCACAAAGTGATATTTTCTTGACCACATAGCTTTTATTCACGAGTAGTGATGAGATAACAGTTTGCTTGATAATATCATTGTCTTCGTTAATTCGATTATTTATCGCTAACAAATCAATTTTAGGAGCTGCCATTATAAATTCTTCTTTGTTGAGTGAAAAGAGGTGTAAAAAGTATATAAATAATTTTTTTACTTACACATAACAGTTCACGTACACTTTTATTGCAAACACTTTATATTCCCAATTCATTTGAGCGGGTATATTTTTTATGTGCGAGTTGGTGGTGCGTATCTTCCGTATTATTAGGAGAACTATGCTCTCGCAGACGATACAATGATGTATCTATAGAAACTGGGATATGTGACGTAACACAGCACCCCACTTCTACCAAAAACGACCTCGACCAGCCTACTCTCATTTCCAAGGTCGCACACGCTTTCACCTCCCTCTCCAATGTCGAGGTCTCTCTCTCTCTCTACAACTCGAGGTCACTCGTTCCCAAGGTCACATATGCGAAGATTACTCGTACAACCTTCCTTCAAGGTCACTTTGTCCGCCCTCAAGGTCACTTCCGCGTTCAAGGGCGCGCTGTCGACACTTCACCATACGAGGTTACTCCCGCCCAAGGTCAGATCCGTTCAAGGTCAATCCTGCCCAAGGTCACTCCCGCCCGAGGTCACTTCGCCCAAGGTCGGAGGACGGTGACCTAGGGCGGAGAGCCAGAACCGGCCAATCTTAACTACTTTCGGCCATGTTTATACTGTAACTCTGCAGTCTAGCATCTGACATGTATACAGTTGAGGCAGATACGATCGCAATGACAATATAAGACGACTTAGAAGGGTATATAGCGAGTATAACAGGCAGATGAGGATACATCGACTTCATCGTAGTACACACTATATCTCTCTATCCTATCATCTAACATGGATACTATTGAATCAGACGAGTTCGCAATGCCTTTATGAGACAACTTCCAAGCGGATATAACGCACACAACTTGCACAACTAGAAACTTCGACTTCGACTTTGTTTACACTGTAACTCTGCCGTCTAGCATCTAACATGCAAACAGTTGGGGCAGATACGTTTGCAGTGACCGTATAAGACGACTTTGAAGGGTATATAACGGGTACGATAGGCAAACAAAGATACATGGACTTCATCGTTTTGCACACTATAAAATGTATATCCTATCATCTCACATCGACACTATTGAAGCAAACAAGTTTGCATTGACCATATAAGACGACTTCCAAGCAGGTATAACGCACACAGCTTGCAGAACAAGGAACTTCGACGTAGACAATGTTTACACTGTAACTCTGCATTCTAGCAACTAACATGCACACTGTTGGAGAAGATACGATTGCAGTGACCTAATGAGACGAGTTCTGAGCGGGTATATCGCACACAGCTCGCAGAACAAGAAACTTCAACTTCGACTATGTTCACACTGTAATTCTGCAGTCTAGCATCTGACATGCATACAGTAAAAGCAGTAAACGCACACAGCTTTCAGAACAAAAAACTTCGACTTTGACTATGTCCACACTGTAACTCTGCAATCTCGAATCTGACATGCATACAGTTGATGCAGATACGAATGCAGTGACAAAATAATACGACTCTGGAGGGTATATAGCTAGTACATCAGGCAAATGGGGATACATGAACTTCATCGTCGTACACTCTGACATGCATACAGTTGAAGCAGATATGATCGCAGTGACCATATAAGACGACTTTGGAGGGTATTGTAACGAATTATCAAGATTCGTTCCTAAAATCTGAAATCAACTATCTTTGTTTTGTAAACAACACCCTGTACCAGTCGGCCGACGAAGCGAGATCCCGTTTCAGTTCTATCGCGCAAAGTCGCTACCATAGACTCGCTACGTCACAGAAGAGAGGGGACGCGGCGAGAGCCAAGCTGGTAACAGCGGTCGATCGGAGACGGCAGTCGATCTCAAGCGCCTAAATTGAATAGTCGTGCTCGCCAGCAAATAAGCCGGACCGCGTGGAAAATTATTTGACTTCACTTCCCTGATAATAAATTCGTTTCTCGTTGAATGTTCGGAACTCGATCATTTGGCTCTTGAAAAGTACTATTGAAGATAGGTTACCACACGCCGTCGCATACGTTGTCCTATTTCTAGCCATTTCATCTCGTTTCCCCAGGTTGCGAAAGTGATTTTCTGGTACGTTTCTGACGACGCGGAATTTTCACTTTTCGGTCCGCCCAGCCACCCGAGGCTACCCAGCGATTATATTTCCACATTTCGTAGATCAAATAATTTTCCACGTACTTTGTCAATAGTGATTTTCTGGTACGTTTCTGACGACGCAGAATATTCACTTTTTGGTCCGCCCGGCCACCCGAGACTGTTCAGCGATCATTTCTCTATTTCTTCTCGAGATTCGATAATTCCCTGACACTCGTTCACAAATGGTGATTTTTCTGGTACGTTTCTGACGACGCAGAATTTTCACTTTTTGTCCGCCCAGCCACCCGAGGCTGCCCAGTGATTATATTTCTATTGTAATGGAAATAAAATAATCTTCCACGTACTTTATCAATAGTGATTACCTGGTACGTTTCTGACGACGCAGAATATTCACTTTTTGGTCCGCCCAGCCACCCGAGACTGTCCAGCGATTATTTCCCTATTTCTTCTCGAGATTTGATAATTCTGTACCACTCGTTTACAAATGGTGATTTTTCTGGTACGTTTCTGACGACGCAGAATTTTCACTTTTTGTCCGCCCAGCCACCCGAGGCTGCCCAGTGATTATATTTCTATTGTATTGGAAATAAAATAATCTTCCACGTACTTTATCAATAGTGATTTTCTGGTACGTTTCTGACGACGCAGAATATTCACTTTTTGGTCCGCCCAGCCACCCGAGACTGTCCAGCGATTATTTCCCTATTTCTTCTCGAGATTTGATAATTCCGTAACACTCGTTTACAAATGGTGATTTTTCTGGTACGTTTCTGACGACGCAGAATTTTCACTTTTTGTCCGCCTAGCCACCCGAGGCTTCCCAGTGATTATATTTCTATTGTATTGGAAATGAAATAATCTTCCACGCACCTTAACAATAGTGATTTTCTGGTACGTTTCTGACGACGCGGAATTTTCACTTTTCGGTCCGCCCAGCCACCCGAGGCTACCCAGCTATCATATTTTTCCTAGTTAGGAGATCAACTGATCTTCCACGTACTTTACCAATAGTGATTTTCTGGTACGTTTCTGACGACGCGGAATATTCACTTTTTTTTTGGTCCGCCCAGCCACCCGAGGCTACCCAGCGATCATATTTCTATATATCGGAGATCAACTAATTTTCCACGTACTCTACCAATTGTGATTTTCTGGTACGTTTCTAACGACGCGGAATATTCACTTTTCGGTCCGCCCAGCCACCCGAGGCTGCCCAAGGGTTGATCTTGGGTTTCTTCTCGGAAGTAAATAATTGCGGGAACTCCGCCCCGTTTACAAATAGTGATTCTTCTGGTACGTTCTCGACGACGCTGAATTGTCACTTCTTGTCCGCCCAGCCACCCGAGGCTGCCCAGAAGTTATTTCCTGTTCTCCATATAGATATCAAATAATTTCGTGTAATCATTCACAAACAGTGATTTTCTGGTACGTCTCTGGTGACGCAGAATTCTCACTTTTGTCCGCCCAGCCACCCGAGGATGCCCAGAAGTTATTTCCTGTTCTCCATATAGATATCAAATAATTTCGTGTAATCATTCACAAACAGTGATTTTCTGGTACGTCTCTGGCGACGCAGAATTCTCACTTTTGTCCGCCCAGCCACCCGAGGCTGCCCCGAAGTTATTTCCTGTTTACATATCGATATAAAATAATTTCGTGTAATCATTCACAAACAGTGATTTTCTGGTACGTCTCTGGCGACGCAGAATTCTCACTTTTGTCCGTCCAGCCACCCGAGGCTGCCCCGAAGTTATTTCCTGTTAACATATCGATATAAAATAATTTCGTTTAATCATTCACAAACAGTGATTTTTTGGTACGTCTCTGGCGACGCAGAATTCTCACTTTTGTCCGCCCAGCCACCCGAGGCTGCCCAACAATCATTTTCACAGCATTTACCAGAGCAACGATCTGTTGTACTCTTTTACGAATAGTGGTACACTTCCGGCAACGCGGAATTCTTTTTTTTACTCAGCCACCCGAGGCTGCCCACCGTAGAGCTTTGCACATCGCTTTGGAATTAGTTTCATTTCAACAGCGTTCTGAATTCTGGGTGTCTCAGCAGACACAGAATTTTCTCTTCACCCGCTCAGCCGCCCGAGGCTTTCCCCCTGCCAAGCATTCCATATCATCCATATCCTGGACGTACTCGTTTGCACTGAGCTAATCCTGCAGCAAATAAACGTCACAAATTTGGCGCCCGAGCAGGGACCGTAGTTTTGCCGTTGCCAGATTCAATAAAGTAGATAAATCAGAATGGATGATTTTTCTCTGAGCAATATGTACAAAATGCGTAAAGAAGAGTTACAAGAACGTATGCGAGCCTTAGGAATCGATGTTGAAGGAACCGTCGAGGAGCTCCGTGAAAAAACGAGAGAGTTCATGAGACGACCGTTGGACATACGTCCGGATGATGAACAGACTGACGATGATGATCAACCGAGAGATGAGATAGAAGAAGAATTGGAGCGCTTGGACCACCTTCAAAAGTCTAAGGAGAATGAACAATCCCGCAATAGGGAAGAGCTTCCTCGACAGACGCTTCCAACATCCCAGTTCCATTTCGACCCGGACTATCGCGGACAAGGTGCGATCCCAAAATTTACGAACGCCAGAATGGGCCAGAGTTTCGAGCACACATCAAGACCACGAATGGCTGCGACTTCAAACTGGAGGAATGACGAAGCTGCAGCATGTAGTCAAAATTATCCGACAGATTCGACATCCACATCACGACCACGTGAGGCTAGAGCTACGACATTGGAAAAGGATGAAGCTACAACATCTTCCAGGAGTAATACAAAACACACACCTGTCAGCTCGTCACAAGGACCGTTTTATCCCCCACCACACAATGAGAAACTACCCTCCTGGACTGATGGGCCGAATTATCACTTTACACCCCCACCACAGACGTCGAGAGACTACGCACGGTCTGCGAGAAACGACTGGACTCATCATCACCCCGGAAACTACCCCATGTTCCCAACATACTATCCAAATACAAGTCAGGGCTCACAGAATCCCGCTGAGGAGCCCATTTTCAAGGTACTGGATAGAGTAAGAAAATGGAATGTGAATTTCGATGGGAGGAAGGACCCCGTGAGTTTCTTGGAGAGGATATCTGAGCTACAGGAAGCCTATAATCTCTCAGGAGCTCAATTACTCAAGGCATTGCCAGAACTACTGAAAGATAAAGCTTCGTTGTGGTTCCGAAATAACAAACACCGATGGCAAACCTGGGAAGATTTTCGCCAGAGTTTCTGCCAGTTTTTTACATCGTCAGAATACAAGATGAGGTTGGAAGAGGAAGCCCGGAAACGAACTCAAGGTCTGAACGAACCAGTGAAAGACTTCGCTCCTGCTCTCCAAACCATATTCCGCCGAATTGGTTCTGTGACCCCAGAATTGGAACTGGAGAGGATATATCAGAATTTAAGACCCGAATACAAATATTATATCCGAAGAAGAGACGTCAGCTCTATTAAAGAATTAATTACCTTAGGGGAGGAATTCGAGGTGCTAGGTCGAGAAGAGCAAAGTTATCGGCCACCGCCAAACATCTCACAGACTTTTATTCCAGAAGTAGCATACTTGCCCACTAACAGACATAACAGTGGCGAAATTCCAAGACAAAGACCTGGCGAAAATAGATCGTCTCCAAATCAAACGAGACCGTCTCTGAATCAAGCAAGACCGTCGTCGAATCCGAGGAACTACCCGATGCGCCGGAATGCACCAGAGGAGCGAGTACATCACAATATCCGACCAAACCCCGAACCAAGACCAACCCCAGCGAGACCTGAATTTCGAAACGAACGACCCGATGCCGTATGTTGGAATTGTGGTGAACATGGTCATACGAGATTCTCTTGCCAAACGCACCCAAAAAGTTCTGTTCGGTATGAAGTGAAAGTAGACTTGCTACTGGGTATAGAGTTACTCCGGAAATGGCGAGCATCGGTAGACATCGGAAAATCCGAGCTGACCCTGGGCAGTACCTCTGAAACTAAGGTTGAGAAACCAACCACGGCCACTATATCAACTGATAGTGCGACCCCGACTGATGAGGAAAAATTGCACGAATTTCTCAATACGGAACTTGAAAAGTTCAAACGTCCACGAGAAGTGACCCATCTGGCAGAACACCAGATTCGGTTGAAAGATCCCACCCCGATTAAACAAAGGTATCGCCCCAGGAACCCAGCCATGCAAAATATTATCAACCAAGAGGTCGATAAAATGCTGGCAGAAGACGTGATTGAACCGTCAGATAGTCCCTGGAGTAGTCCAGTCGTAATAGTACGCAAAAAAGATGGCCGTTTCCGTTTTTGCGTAGACTTCAGAAAAGTCGATGAGATCTCCGAGAAAGATGCCTACCCGCTTCCACAAATTCATGCTATATTAGATCAACTCCGAGAGGCTCGATATATCTCCACGCTGGATTTGAAAGACGGGTACTGGCAGATTCCTTTGGCTGAAGACAGCAAACCAGTGACAGCATTCACCGTACCAGGCAGAGGTCTGTTCCAGTTTAAAGTCCTCCTGTTTGGACTTCATGCAGCCCCGAGCACGTTCCAGAGACTCCTAGATAGGGTTATTGGTCCAGAAATGACGTTTGCATTCGCCTATCTCGACGATATCATCGTTATCAGGAAATCCTTGGAAGATCACCTACAACACCTGAAAATAGTTTTTGACAGACTGCATGCTGCAAACCTATTGATAAACCCTGAGAAATGTCATTTCTGTAGGCGAGAGTTGAAATACTTGGGCCACGTTGTCAGTCATGAGGGAATAAAGACGGATCCGGAAAAGGTCAGGTCAATCCAAGAGATTCCTCCACCCAGAAATTTGAGAGCTCTGAGAGGATTTTTGGGGGTAACATCTTGGTACAGGCGATTCATAGAAGATTATGCACGAATCGCGGCTCCGCTCAATCAGTTATTGAGGAAAAAGGTGAAATGGGAATGGACCGAGAGACAAGAGGAGGCTTTCAAGTCCCTCAAACTTGCCCTTACCCGTGCTTCTGTGCTAGTGAACCCAGACTTCAAGAAAACCTTCTATTTACAGACTGACGCTTCAGATGTAGGACTAGGGGCTGCGCTAATTCAAAAAGTCGAGGGACATAACCGTGTGATAGCTTACGCTAGCAGGTCTCTCAATGAAGCAGAGAGAAAATACTCGGCCACTGAAAAAGAGTGTGCCGCCATAGTATTTGGGATACGTAAAATGAGAGCCTATTTAGAGGGATACCACTTCGTAGTAATCACCGACCACCAAAGCCTTCGGTGGATAAATTCTATCGACTCCCCTACCGGAAGGATAGCCAGATGGGCACTGGAATTGCAACAGTACGACTATGAAGTGAGATATCGAAAAGGAGTCCTGAATAAAGTAGCAGATGCTTTGTCTCGACAACCCGTACCCCTGTCACAAGACACCGAAGGAACAGAAATTCTATTCATTGAGGGAGATGAAGAGTGCAATTGGTACCGCCAGACATATGAGGAAGTACAAAACGATCCTCAGAAACACCCAGATTTTTGTATCAGCAATGGAAGACTTTATCATCACTTCTGGGATAGAAACTCAATTAACGAACCAGAATTCACGGATCCATGGAAAATCTGCGTTCCAAGTCCGATGAGGAAACATGTCATTCAAGAAAATCATGATGCTCCGACTGCAGGACATCTAGGGGTGGCAAAAACCATCACTAGGATATCGAGAAAGTACTTCTGGCCGAGAATGGCTAAAGAAATTGCCAGATACGTAAAAAGTTGTCCAAATTGTCAACAGTATAAACCACTTCAAAGAAAGATACCAGGGACTATGCGTCCGGCCGTTTATGAGGGCCCATGGGATACTGTTTCAGTAGATATAGTAGGACCCTTACCTCGCTCGAAAAAAGGAAATCTGTATCTCATCGTCTTCCTAGATAAATTCACCAAATGGGTGGAATGCAAGCCGGTGAGGACCGTCACTGCGAAAGTGATTTGCGAAGCTCTGAACGAGAAAATTTTTACCACTTTCGGAAAACCCCGAGTAGTTATCTCTGACAACGGAAGACAATTTGTGAGTTTGGAATTCCAGAAATTATTGAATTCCTATGGCGTCAAACATAGACTCACCCCACCGTATTCACCCCAGTGCAATCCAGTAGAAAGAACCAACAGAGTACTGAAAACTATGATAGCCCAGTATACTACAGGAGAACAGCAGAATTGGGACAAATGGCTACCCGAATTGAAATTTGCGATTAACACCGCCATGCAAGAGTCGACGGGATATACTCCCGCCATGTTGAATTTCGGAAGAGAACTTGTCGCTCCAGGACCTACAATTATAGAAGATGACCAACCAAACATGGAAACATTGGGAGCCGAAGTGCTGCATGATAGACTGCAAAAACTCACCGAATTACACGAGCTCGCAAAAGATAATTTATCTAGAGCGTCAAATCAACAGATAAAATATTACAACCTCCGAAGACGCGAGTGGAGTCCCCAATTAGGCGAACTGATCATGGTAAGAACGCATTATTTGTCATCTGCGGCCCAGAACTTCACTGCCAAACTCGCTCCTAAGTTTTCTGGTCCATACCGAGTTATTCGCATTGACTCTCCTGTTATTTTCCGTTTGCGACCTATAAAAGGGGGCCGAATACTCACCGCTCATATCAAAGACATGAAGCCTGCACATTGACCGCCTGGTCGGCCGTACCCCTGCGCCGAGTCGGGAAAGGCACAGGTAGGTACGATGAGTCACGCCGAGTACGGCAGACATGATGACCGATTGAGAGACGAAGAGGGGGAGGGTATGCTTGTTGACAAAACCGTCCGGCGATGCGGACCGAATAGTGGGGGGCCATGCATTCCAGCGCAGACACAGAAGTAGTAGAGAGGGATCTGGTGGGGCACGCAGCTATACAGGTAGAACGGCCGACAAGCCTACACCAGTTTACGTTTGGAATTAACAGAGAGAGGATGGCGAACCCTTTCAGTCGTACTATGTTCATATACCATGACGCCGAGGAAAACGTCGCGCTGGTATACGAGGACTTAGAGGAAAATGGCCCATACATGGAGTGGCGAGAGGAACTATTTCCTCCACGCATCCTCATTCTCCAACAGGTCATCATTTCACCCCCCGATGAGATAAGTCGTGGGGTAACGATAACCGAGATTCCCAATACTCCCGAACCGGAACCTACGGCAATCTCTACCACGTCTGATGAGGAGTATGACATCATCGATGCGTGGCCATCGGACGTAGACGACGCGGAAGTCCTCCCGGTGCCCGTGGCGGCGACTGAGGATCACGACACCTGGGAGTTGGTTGATGGGGACGAACCCTGTCTGGACTTAGTAGACCGGGAGACCTTGGAAGACATAGAGAGGGAACTGGGGGAACTTCTGAACGCTCCCACCGAAACATCCGGAAGAATGGTGGAAGTGGCAAATGTTGATGTTTTTCCTGTCCCTACGCCGCAGGAGCCCCAGTCGAAGGTGGCTCGAGTGGTAAGCCCTTCGCTCTCTGCTAAAGCCCGCCGGCACAAAGAGAGAAGACGAAGGCAGCAGAGCAAACGGCAACCCCACACTTGAAAAAAAAATTTTTTTTTTTGGATGGAATCCGTAGTTCAGTTTTAATAAACCTGGCATTTTGATCCGGAATGGCCAGGAAGTTTTGGAGATAGAAATCTTTTTCTTTTATTTTGAGTTTTGGGGATTTTCTAAAAGCCTTCCATGGAGATTTCTTCTGAAGGTGGAGGGTTTTTGTTTTGTTTAATTCACCAGCCATCTTTTGGTTGTGTGAAATTTCTGAAATGAGAATTTCAATTTTTTTTCCGTTTTCACTTTTTTGTCCGCCCAGCCACCCGAGGCTGAGTGGAGCTGTCTGAAGGAAAGAGAGATTTGTTTTTCCCGACGGGGGTTTTCAATTTTTGTGGGCGATATCCCAATTAAGATTATTTTTTTTGTTTTTTTCGTCTTCACCAGAGAAGTGAGCCTAAGTTTGAGTCAAACGAAGTTTAACTCAGGAAAGTAAGGGGGGTGTGTAACGAATTATCAAGATTCGTTCCTAAAATCTGAAATCAACTATCTTTTTTTGTAAACAACACCCTGTACCAGTCGGCCGACGAAGCGAGATCCCGTTTCAGTTCTATCGCGCAAAGTCGCTACCATAGACTCGCTACGTCACAGAAGAGAGGGGACGCGGCGAGAGCCAAGCTGGTAACAGCGGTCGATCGGAGACGGCAGTCGATCTCAAGCGCCTAAATTGAATAGTCGTGCTCGCCAGCAAATAAGCCGGACCGCGTGGAAAATTATTCGACTTCACTTCCCTGAATATAAATTCGTTTCTCGTTGAATGTTCGGAACTCGATCATTTGGCTCTTGAAAAGTACTATTGAAGATAGGTTACCACACGCCGTCGCATACGTTGTCCTATTTCTAGCCATTTCATCTCGTTTCCCCAGGTTGCGAAAGTGATTTTCTGGTACGTTTCTGACGACGCGGAATTTTCACTTTTCGGTCCGCCCAGCCACCCGAGGCTACCCAGCGATTATATTTCCACATTTCGTAGATCAAATAATTTTCCACGTACTTTGTCAATAGTGATTTTCTGGTACGTTTCTGACGACGCAGAATATTCACTTTTTGGTCCGCCCGGCCACCCGAGACTGTTCAGCGATCATTTCTCTATTTCTTCTCGAGATTCGATAATTCCCTGACACTCGTTCACAAATGGTGATTTTTCTGGTACGTTTCTGACGACGCAGAATTTTCACTTTTTGTCCGCCCAGCCACCCGAGGCTGCCCAGTGATTATATTTCTATTGTATTGGAAATAAAATAATCTTCCACGTACTTTATTATCAATAGTGATTTTCTGGTACGTTTCTGACGACGCAGAATATTCACTTTTTGGTCCGCCCAGCCACCCGAGACTGTCCAGCGATTATTTCCCCATTTCTTCTCGAGATTTGATAATTCTGTAACACTCGTTCACAAATGGTGATTTTTCTGGTACGTTTCTGACGACGCAGAATTTTCACTTCTTGTCCGCCCAGCCACCCGAGGCTGCCCAGTGATTATATTTCTATTGTATTGGAAATAAAATAATCTTCCACGTACTTTATCAATAGTGATTTTCTGGTACGTTTCTGACGACGCAGAATATTCACTTTTTGGTCCGCCCAGCCACCCGAGACTGTCCAGCGATTATTTCCCTATTTCTTCTCGAGATTTGATAATTCCGTAACACTCGTTTACAAATGGTGATTTTTCTGGTACGTTTCTGACGACGCAGAATTTTCACTTTTTGTCCGCCCAGCCACCCGAGGCTGCCCAGTGATTATATTTCTATTGTATTGGAAATAAAATAATCTTCCACGCACCTTAACAATAGTGATTTTCTGGTACGTTTCTGACGACGCGGAATTTTCACTTTTCGGTCCGCCCAGCCATCCGAGGCTACCCAGCTATCATATTTTTCCTAGTTATTAGATCAACTGATCTTCCACGTACTTTACCAATAGTGATTTTCTGGTACGTTTCTGACGACGCGGAATATTCACTTTTTTTTTGGTCCGCCCAGCCACCCGAGGCTACCCAGCGATCATATTTCTATATATCGGAGATCAACTAATTCTCCACGTACTCTACCAATTGTGATTTTCTGGTACGTTTCTGACGACGCGGAATATTCACTTTTCGGTCCGCCCAGCCACCCGAGGCTGCCCAAGGGTTGATCTTGGGTTTCTTCTCGGAAGTAAATAATTGCGGGAACTCCGCCCCGTTCACAAATAGTGATTCTTCTGGTACGTTCTCGACGACGCTGAATTGTCACTTCTTGTCCGCCCAGCCACCCGAGGCTGCCCAGAAGTTATTTCCTGTTCTCCATATAGATATCAAATAATTTCGTGTAATCATTCACAAACAGTGATTTTCTGGTACGTCTCTGGTGACGCAGAATTCTCACTTTTGTCCGCCCAGCCACCCGAGGCTGCCCAGAAGTTATTTCCTGTTCTCCATATAGATATCAAATAATTTCGTGTAATCATTCACAAACAGTGATTTTCTGGTACGTCTCTGGCGACGCAGAATTCTCACTTTTGTCCGCCCAGCCACCCGAGGCTGCCCCGAAGTTATTTCCTGTTTACATATCGATATAAAATAATTTCGTGTAATCATTCACAAACAGTGATTTTCTGGTACGTCTCTTGCGACGCAGAATTCTCACTTTTGTCCGTCCAGCCACCCGAGGCTGCCCCGAAGTTATTTCCTGTTAACATATCGATATAAAATAATTTCGTGTAATCATTCACAAACAGTGATTTCCTGGTACGTCTCTGGCGTTGCAGAATTCTCACTTTTGTCCGCCCAGCCACCCGAGGCTGTCCAACAATCATTTTCATAGCATTTACCAGAGCAACGATCTGTTGTACTCTTTTACGAATAGTGGTACACTTCCGGCAACGCGGAATTCTTTTTTTTACTCAGTTACCCGAGGCTGCCCACCGTGGAGCTTTGCACATCGCTTTGGAATTAGTTTCATTTCAACAGCGTTCTGAATTCTGGGTGTCTCAGCAGACACAGAATTCTCTTTTCACTCGCTCAGCCGCCCGAGGCTTTCCCCCTGCCAAGCATTCCATATCGTTCTGGAATTAATTTCCTGTCAGTGGTGTTTGGGTTGTTTTTGAAACGTCTTGACGACGTGGAATATCATAGTTGATAATTCCGTCCGCCCAGCCGCCCGTGGCTGCCCACGATAGGAAGTTTAATATCCTATCTCACCGACGTGTAATAACAAGTACGAGATAACCTTCTGCCCTGGAAACCTGAAGGTAACTTATGATCCTGACTAGAGGCCCTACCCCGAGAGGCCAGTGAGGAAGATCAAGAAAGAAGATTACGCGGTACACATATTTTATTTTGAGATAAATGAAATACTCGACACTATTATTGTGAACAATAGGAAATACATTCGTTCTTCTATTTTAACATCTGTGTATTACTTTATTGGTCTGGCAAACATCAAATAAACCTGAATCCTGGACGTACTCGTTTGCACTGAGCTAATCCTGCAGCAAATAAACGTCACAGTATATAGCAAGTACAATAGGCAGATGAAGATACATCGACTTCATCGGTGTGCACTTTCTATCTCTCTATCCTATCATGTCACATGGAAACTATTGAAGCAGACGAGTTCGCAATGCCCATATGAGACGACTTCAAAGCGGGTATAACGCACACAACTTGCAGAACAAGAAACTTCGACTTCGACTATGTTCACACTGTTACTCTGCAGTCTAGCATCTGACATGCATACAGTTGTTACAGAAACGATTGCAGTGACCGTATATGACGACTTTGAGAGATTATAATAGGTACAATAGGCAAATAATGGGGATACATCGACCTCATCGTCTTACACACTCTATATCTCTATCCTATCATCTCACATGAACACAATTGGAGCAGACAAGCTCGCAATGACCATACAAGACGACTTCCTAGCAGGTATAACGCACACAGTTTACAGAACAAGAAACTTCGACTTCGACCATGTTTATATTGTAACTCTGCAGTCTAGTATCTGACATGTATACAGTTGACGCAGATACGATCGCAATGACCATATAAGACGACTTTGAAGGGAATATAGCGAGTGCAACAGGCAAATAGGGATACATCGACTTCATCGTAGTACACACTATATCTCTCTATCCTATCATCTCACATGGATACTATTGAAGCAGACGAGTTCGCAATGCCCATATGAGACGACTTCCAAGCGGATATAACGCACAACTAGAAACTTCGACTTCGACTTTGTTTACACTGTAACACTGCCGTCTAGCATCTAACATGCAAACAGTTGGAGCAGATACGATTGCAGTGACCGTATAAGACGACTCTGAAGGGTATATAACGAGTATACAATAGGCAAACGAAGATACATAGACTTCATCGTTCTGCACACTATAGTATCTCTATCCTATCATCTCACATTGACACTATTGAAGCAAACAAGTTTGCATTGACCATATAAGACGACTTCCAAGCGAGTATAATGCACACAACTTGCACAACAAGAAACTTTGACTTCGATTTTGTTTTCACTGTTTCTCTGCCGTCTAGCATCTAACATGCAAAACAGTTTAAACAGATACGATTGCAGTAACCATATAAGACGAGTTCTGAGCGGGTATAACGCACACAGCTTGCAGAACAAGAAAATCCGACTTCGACTTTGTTTACACTGTAACTCTGCAGTCTAGAATCTGACATGCATACAGTTGAAGCAGAAACGATGGCAATGACCGTATGAGACGACTTTGAAGGGTATATCACGAGAACAATAGGCGAATGAAGATACATCGACTTCATCGTCGTGCATACTATATCTCTCTTTCCTATCATCTCACATGGACACTATTGAAGCAGACTAGTTCGCAATGCCCATATGAGACGACTTCTAAGCGGGTTTTACGCATACAGTTTGCAGAACGAGAAACTTCGACTTCGACTATGTTTACATTGTAACTCTGCAGTCTAGCATCTGACATGCATACAGTTGAAGCAGATACGATGACTCTGAATAATATAACGAGTTCAATAGGCAAATGAAGATACATCAACTTCATCGTTGTGCACACTATATATCTTTATCCTATCATCTCACATGGACACTGTTGAAGCAGACGAGTTCGCAATGACTATACGAGACGACTTCCTGGCAGGTATAACGCACACAGCTTTCACAACAAGGAACTTCGACTTTGACTTTGTTTACACTGTAACTCTACCGTCGAGCAACTTACATGTATACTGTTGGAGCAGATACGATTGCGATGACCATATGAGACGAGTTCTAAGCGGGTATATCGCACACAGCTTGCAGAACAAGAAACTTCGACTTCGACTATGTTTACACTGTAATTCTGCAGTCTAGCATCTGACATGCATACAGTAGAAGCAGATACCATTGCAGTGACCGTATGAGACGACTTCGAAGGGTCTATAACGAGTACAATAGGCAAACGAAGATACATCGACTTCATCGTTTTGCACACTATATCTCTCTATCCTATCATCTAACATTGACACTATTGGAGCAGACGAGTTTGCATTGACCATATAAGACGACTTACAAGCGGGTATAACGCATACAATTTGCAGAACAAGAAACTTCGACTTCGACTATGTTAACACTGTAGCTTTGCAGTCTAGCATCTGACAAGCATACAGTTGAAGCAGATACGATTGCAGTGACCGTGAAAGATGACTTCGAAGGGTATATAACAAGTTCAATAGGCAAATGAAGATAAATCGACTTCATCGTTGTGCACACTATATCTCTCTATCCTATCATCCCACATGGACACTATTGCGGGGTCAGTTGAAGTTTATTTGAAAATGCCAATCATATATAACATCATAGCTATCAACTTGATGAAGAAAGGAAGAAAGTTTCAGGATGGAAGATGTTTAAAAAAATATATGTTTTTTAAGAATATGAGGAAAAATTGTGACTGTGGAAAAAATAATTTTTCAGATGTCATTTCCGCCATTTTGAAAGAAGCTGAGATATGTTCAAATACGGATAAATATTCCTCACATACAGCTTTTCAAATCCCCTCTGCCAGATTTCCATCTGCAGCTTTCCTTTCCTTGTTATGAGCCAAGGGCGGGAAGTTTGAATCACCCTGTACAGTGTATTCCATTTTGATTGAGACATCTGAGGTATCTCTGTTGTTGTGGAACTGTGCGGTTCTGTGCCACTTTTTTGTGAAACTCAGATTTTGCCTAACTTATTTCCGTCATAAGTAACGGGAGTTTTTGATGATTCACACATTTTGAACACCCTCTATATCCACAGAGTTTCTCAAATCTTTTGTCATGAAGAATATCATCCAGATTCCAATGTCGTACTCAATCTTTTTTTCGCAGTATGGTTTTGGAGATTTAACTCAAACTTATGATTTTTTCAATTTATTAGCTCATCAAATTCCTCTTTTCCCCTTCAAAATTATATATATTGTATAGATGAATTCAAAGATGCTCAAAAATCACTCAAACATTGTATTTCAATAGTGGACTATCGATTTTTTCCATGAAGAAGTCGAATTGGAGAAATATTACTTCTGATATTTTTATGATGAGGACAGAAACAATATACTGACACTAATTACCTAACAGAACACAAAACGTACCTAGGTATACCTAATAGCAACAAATAAATAGTAATAAGAATAAGTTTATGATGTAACAGAAGCACCTGATTGAATATTCACTATAATAGTTGAATTTCGAAACTATACAGTAACTTGATTGTTGCCCAGTTTTCAACACAATTGCCACAATTGACACACCTAACCTGAAGACGCATTGAAAATCATTGAAGGATATCTTTGTAATTTCTAAAAAACAGCCTTTGTTGTTGCATCATTTTGCACGAATTTCTTCAAGATTGTTGTGCTTCCTAGTGTATTAAGACATACACTCGTATTCAGAAAACATGTCGCAGTTGGACGATGTAAGCGCTCTCAATCACCGCTACAATAAGAGCGGTTACACCGTCCAACTGCGACATGATTTCTGCATACCAGTGTACTCGTACCTATTGAGAAATTGTGTCAATTGTGTGATAGGGAAAAGGGACATCAATTCGAATAATTCAATGAATAAGTTACTGAATGATTTCAATTGTTTTAGTAAATATTGAAACAGCTGCTTATTCAACATTATGTATACTTCTTATTACTATTTATTTGTTGCTATCAGGTACCTACGATTCAATTTGTGTTAGTTAATCAGTGTTGAGATTGTTTTTTCTCTTCATGGTGAAATCAAAAGTTCAAGTGGAACTTTTTTATATAAAAAATCTATATCACTATGAAAGTTCATGCTTCATTGATTTTGGAGCATCTTTGAAAATTTTATATTCATAACATTATACATAATTCGAAAGAAAAAAGACATGAAATTCGATGGGCTGATGAAATACAGGGTGTTTCATTGAAAGAATCATAAGTTTGATGCGTACTTATCTCCAAAATCATATACTCCGAAAAAAACAAAATGAGTGCGTCACTAGTTTCTGAGTGACATTCTCTATGAGATAAAATTTCGATTTGTCATTATCGCATTTTTTATCACTAAGGAACTTTGTTGGTATGGAGATGGTCGACAAAGTATGAAATGTACAGTGCTTTATACGTAGCCAGTTAGGAAACGCGTCATTTTGTTGGACGACGGGATTAGGCGGAACGAACGAACGTATTACGTGTGATTTTTTTCTAATTTTGCTAGAAATTTTCGCTCGAACAGATAATATAATGACCATCATTTTTACATGTATTCTACCGATTATGTACAAAAATTGAGTATAGGCAAGTCGAATCCGCCCGTCACTTCGAAGTATCCGTCATACAATAATAAGGTCGCAAATTAGTGACCAAATTCACGAAAAAGACTCGTTCGATACTTCCATCAGTGGGAAATGGCTGATTCAAGTTCAGTTTTTCCAACTGATATTGAGAAACAGGTTGATTTTCATTCTCAATTTCCACATTTATAATAGACAATTTCTCGAATGAAACATCCTATCAACTATTGAATTCTCGAAATCTTCATGGAAAGCTGAATTCAGGGTGTTCCATTGAAAAAAAAAAAAACAATGCTAATAGTCTACCCGAAAAAACGAATGACACTGTATATAAAACAACTACACAAAATTAAAGTTTGGAAGGTTTCAAACAACTTTTTCATTTAACATTCCTTGATATTCCTATAAAAACAACATAATGACCTCTTCATACTGAACTTGCCTTGAGTAAAGTACCATTGCTATTTCAAATTCTTGAGGGAATTTAAAACTGAAAAAATTGTTTAAAATGATGACTTAATGAAAAGAAATTATTATAAGGATTTCCTTTCGTGCGCTTCAAGCGTTAAAAAAAATGTTCCATCAATAACTAATCCAAGTGCTTCGTAATTTTTTTCATTTTATAAGGATGCTTGCTAAAAATTCGACGGATGACGTCACAATGTGTCCATGATGATTGCAGACAAAAAGGTTTCTGAATGATCCGCCATTTTGAAAACAAATGTAGTTTGAAAGGTATTTCTTCGCTCTATCGACTTCAGAAAAAACTTTCAATTGAAAACAACTTTTTTCCATAACAGTTTGCTGAATTTTTTGAAATACGGGTACTTTACTCCTGAGCACTTTTTATATCTTTTTACCTACCCTGTATGCTGTTTGACTTGCAACTATTCTGAATTTACCTGAAATGATGATCGAACATGCACCAACTCTTGGCACTATCTGTATTTTGGTTTTGCAATTCATTAAGAAGATTCCCATATGTTGCACACTCAAATGACCACACTGTATATTGAAATTATGCTCATCTTTTTATTTTGTAGAAGCAAGGAGAGAAAATCCCAGATAATCATGTAAAATGAATGTAACACCTCCTCGATCAACCTACAGGCGGTATTTCGAGCCGTCATTGCTTGAGATTTGACATTTCATGGAAGATGAATGAAGTCACTGTGATATCCGAAACGCGAATGAAATTGATCACATACAAAGAACCTCATTAATCACATACAAAGTACCCCATTGACGAACGGAACATTTTGGTATATAAACGAATTGGGTGCAATCAACTTATTTTGACCTCTACGTCAAGTGGCAGCTCTGTGTCCCAGCAATTTCGGGACACCCTGTATATAATCTATAACTGAAGTCATGTGAGTTATCTTAGCACAATTGGCAATAATGAATCACTAGATTCGAAAACTCTTGGGGAGTAGGTTTCCCGAAACGAAATAGCGATATACAAATCCTACAAGTTCTTTATTTATATTATCTATCTATATCGAAGAATCAAATTGGAAGGTATACACTCTGATCCGAATCTCAGACCATTGGACTATAGAAAAGTTTGGAAGTTTGATTTTTTTCTCCAATATTGATATGTTCAGAAATGGACATACAATGATTCCATTTCTGCCTTATAGAATCTCCGAGAATAGATTTACCTATTATACATAGGAAACATCGTTATATTCACATGTCTGATATGTTTCGTTATATGATTTTTCAACGAAAAGAATGATATATACTTCTTTATCTAGATACAATCAAATTAGCATGTCAATATCTTCCTGATTCGGATCAAACAGATTATCAAATACAATACAATGTACGAACCTTTCTCAGCCCTCTAGAATTCTTCATGAAACAGTTTGAATCAGATTTGAGTAGGTATAGCAAGGAATTTCTATCGATTCAATTTGGCAACAATGCGCTACCGCTTGTTCCGAGTCTCCACGCGTCTCACACATTCTGGTATATTGACGGTCTGTCGATGTACGGTTCTGAAGTTTCACGGGTCTGTCAATGTACGGTTCTGCCATTTTACGGTTCTGCTATTTCACTGGTCCTAATCCAAAAAATTCTGAAAATTTACGGGTTTGGTAGCTGCACGATTCTGCCATTGTACGAGTCTGTCATTTTACGATTCTGCTGCTTTACGGGTCTGTGGTTTCACGGTTTTGATGAATTATGGATCTGAAATTCCGGTAGTCCGATGGATTATGAGTCTGTCGATGTACGGTTCTTGCGTTTTACGGATCTAGAGTATTGACAGTCTGTGCTTTTACGAGTCTGTCATTGTACGGATCTTTCAATTTACGGGTATCAAAATTCTGATTTCTTACTATTCTAGTCGAATAAATTCCTACTAATCGACGGTCTGTGTCGATACGTTCTGATGATGTATATGGACCCAGTGACCATATGAGACGACTTTGGAGGGTATATAGCAAGTACAATAGGCAGATGAAGATACATCGACTTCATCGGTGTGCACACTCTATCTCTCTATCCTATCATCTCACATGGATACTATTGAAGCAGATGAGTTTGCAATGCCCATATGAGACGACTTTCCAGCGGGTATAACGCACACAACGTGCACAACGAGAAACTCCGACTTCGACTTTGTTTACACTGTTACTCTGCCGTCTAATATCTGACATGCAAACAGTTGAAACAGATACGATTGCAGTAACCATATGAGACGAGTTCTGAACGGGTATAACGCACACAGCTTGCAGAACAAGAAACTTCGACTTCGACTATGTTTACACTAAAACTCGGCAGTCTAGAATCTGACATGCATACAGTCAAAGCAGATACGA
>OU896708.1:33725000-33827202 GCA_918026855.4 Phaedon cochleariae
AGTCCAGCTCCTGACATGCTGTAGCATATTTTTGACAATATACCATACTGCGAACGGTAGCTCTTATGTCAGTAGGCAATAGGCATGGATTCGTTGTTTCCACTAAGTTTCCAACAACTGAGATGGACTGTACTTTATAAAAATCTTAAATGCTGTTCATATAGGATAGATGAAAATCATGAGCGCCACTGAATCTTTAACTGCTTATATAGCTGGGGATAGACCCAGAAACCCTGAAATTGAGTTGCATGATAGCTATGAAAGGTGAGAGAGATCTATATCTAAAAAGGAACAATTATTCTTGAATATTACATTTTATTCAGTATGTCATGAAATTTACATGTGGCACTGTTGTGGTTATGGAACAAACCACCAATAAAATGATCATTGTTATTAGTTAACTTAGAATTATGGTGAAATTTGATACAAATGAATATCCTATCACAAATACCAGGTAGCTAACATCTAGAGATCCTATCAAAATAGCACTTGTAGAATTTTTGATATTTGTGACATTCGTCAAACATCAGATATAAGGTAGATACTTACTCATCACATGTATTATGAATATGTACAATGAGTATTTACACAACAGTCTCATGGGATCTAACAGGAGGTCTCAGAAGATAATGTACCTGTTGACTTGCTGCTGTAATTCCTCACAACAAGATTGTATCATCATATTATACCAAAAACCAAAATCACTGGACATTCCAGATATCAAATATTACTTCAACATAATAAACGAAAGGTGAAGAGACTATACAAGATACCACTAATCTGTTATCTTCCAACTTAGCTGGAATGTTGTTTCTCCAACAGCAGTTCCTGATCACTCAGCATTACTGTGTCCAAAGACTGTTATCGAAACTATAGTTGTATAGGCTCTTGGTATTCTCCAAGCAGCAAAACAGCATGATAAATTCTCCCAGGATAGGAACATGATGGAAGATGAGAGCATAAACAATGCATCAAGATGCTACTCAAATGCAGCATAGGTTAAGATGGAGGGTAAGATAAGATAAGAGGTTTAGGCCCCATGTGGCCCCCTTATTTCCAGAATAGAGACTGACGACCGTGAAGATTCTGTAAAATTAAATTACTCTTGAAGAGAGGACTAAAAGTACTTTGAAAGGTGAACATACCCCAAAGATATAACATCCTAGTGTTATAGCAGAACGGGAGACGATACAAAATGGTGTCGTCTAATGACTGTGCTGGCTCGAACGAAGATTCACAACTTTGAACAAAAGTTATGAAGTCATACTCTGTTTTCCATATCTATCAGGAACAACAGCACTGTATACCACTATATTACTTCAGAAAAATGTAGACTTCATGGTTAAATTTACTTCGCCAGCTGGAGCACAAAAATCATCACATTGTTTTATCTTCAGTCAATCTCTATCCCCGCAGTGAAAATTATGCCTAAGCGCACATCATTTTGTGTATCATTCTCAGTTTCGTCATATTTCGTCATTTCCCAATTTCCGGGTTTCTTGGACTTTTTTCAATTTGACTTTATTTACATCTATTCTGTCAAGGTCAATAGAATTACTCCTCACCTCAGATCATCAATAATCAGATCTCACGGAACGACTGATCCGTTCATCCATTTCAATTCTATCACACCTGATCTCATTAATGTCCGATTGGTTACGAATCCTATTCGACCAACACGACTGTTATCCAAGCGAACTTGAGAAGCGAAGTAGATAATGTGGCTAACCTCAATATTTTGAAATGTCAAAATATAATTATCATGATCAAAACAATGGATCTAATTACATAAAAAATATTAAAAAGGTGGCTGTAATACTGTGTGATCAGGCGACATCAGTTTATAGCAAACATCATGTGAAACTCAGTGTCCTTTTCCAATTCATATCAACAGGAGGAATCGAAACATCATAGAATGATAACAATACCATCTTCCAACAATTTATACAGAGTAGAATTGTTATGTGATAACGTTTATGCAGTGACCTTATCAGTTGATACTTACAAGGTATGATAAATATTCTTCAAATGATATTGACAATCTGCTTTAGATCGGTGATAGAGGATTCCCCTGTTATTGATAAATTGTGTTTGTTTTCGAAATGACTAAGGAATTATAAGCACAAGTTTTATTCCAATGGTAGAGTTTGTCACTGATCAATATGTTAAAGTGATATCTAGTAGCAATTTTCATAGACTGCATAATATAGTGTTAATTTAAATTGCTACACTACCCCCCTCCGAGGAAAAAAAATGTTATGGCACATGACAATTTTCTAAGAGACCGCTAAACTATCCTGAATATAGGAGACAAAATCAGAATTTAACTGACATCCGCAATATAAGTCAGTGGGTACCCGGTACTCCGCGGTACACTGAACTAAAAAATTTAAAAGTGCTAAGCACTGTCAACATGGTGGCCGAAAAATGTAAAAGGTTAAATTTTGTGTTTAGGTTATATCCAAGGATTCCCAAGTAAATCCTAGTGAAATATAGGTTTCACCACCCTGAAACAGCTCAACGCCGAACAAAAAGAACAAAAAAGCTTCGGGAGTGTTCCACGTCGGCTGGGGTTGGTCGTCTCAATGACTACTCATTCTCGTTGAAAGAGCGGTACTGGGGAGCGTGCATCCCTGGGGTCTTGCGTGAACCAAGGATTACACCTCTTGCCAGCCCAACCAAAACTAATCCCAACATTCATGGTTCCTACAGACAAAAAATATAGGTTTGTAACCAAATTCGCAAGAATGCAATATACCCTTTAGAAAAAGGGGTCCGAAGGCAAGTCGAACGCCTCGGACAAACGTCGTTAGCAAAAAATTGCTAACGAGGCAAGTGAAAACAGGAAACATGACATCGAAGAATTACTAATAAAACTTTTATTTTTTCTTAACAAACAAAAAGAAATCCTTCTTCAGGAAACTTATTTTTTTATTTCTTTCATTTTTATTTTTATTTTTTTTTTAAATTCACGAAAAAATTCAATTCAATATTCGTACGTGAATATACTAGTGATAAGTATTAGGTAAGGTCATACAAGACCTTGGTATTGAGTGTGATCATTGTTTTGGATTTCTTAATACTACAGTTATATTACATTGTATTACAAATTATATTACAAATATACAAGTTCATGGAACTAGAGTAGAGACTTTCCACTATGAAGTGACTCTAAGAATTGGGTTTCTCTATTATTATAACACAAGAAAGGTATCTGACCTTGATCTTCCTGAAAGATTAGATGATTCATCAATCATCACTTAGTAAATCAATGGGTAATTAGTTAGCACAAAAATGTCTATCAGAAATGTGAAGTATTTAATACTAGGAAAAAAAACTTCTCCAAAAGTTGCATGTGCCTTCAAAACGTGGCCACTTGTGGGACTCTTACCCCCCAGGTGGTAATGTGCCCTGGCAACGGTATTCTTACCCCCCCGCTGCAGAGGTTTGATCGAGGAGATCAAAGAAAACCCTAAATGATTGTCCAAAATTATGATAATGTAAACGTGGACCATATGTATTTTTCTTTCTAATCATGTTCCATTTTGGATAAATTGATATCTACGCGTATCACACGCCTTTTCTAAAAGGGTCAATTTTGGTAAGGGTCACAATTGGGTAAAGTCAATATAGGGTGAAGTCAAAATCGGTTGGTGTCTACCAATGGGAATCAAAGAAAGAAGAATATTATGTTAAGTACTTTACAAGCGAATATATACTTTGAGTATCAAAGACATCATGAGTGTCTAAATCCAAAATACAGAAAGAAAAAAAAATATCGAAAAACTATTATAAGGACTTTCTTGTCCAAATGTGAACTTTGTGAAGTTAATATTACTTCCTCGAATAATTCTATCATATTCACAAATCGCATCTAAACTACATACAAACTATATTTCTATAATGCATTGTAAAGCACCCCTTTTCTTGGGTTGGCCTATACAGGGGTCTTCACAAAGTTACTGATTCACTGGGTTCGTGAATACTTAGGCAGGAGTAAGATTGGTGTATATAGACATTAATACGGCAGTTCAAAATACATAAATCTCTATTCAGCAATCATCATAATATAGACAGGCAGAGTTGACATGGAAGTAAAACAGATGTGCTTACATAATATTGGTTGGTTATACATGATGACAGGATGATGTACACTCGCACTATTATACCGGGTCACTTTGAAAAGTTAATACAGTTTTATGAAAGTTCAATAATTCTTGATACACATCTATTGCAGCAACACAATATGTTCACTAGGTACAGACTTTTAAGCAATTTCTAATATCAACTACATATCACGTATAACTAGACTGTTTAGCAGAGTTACTGGTTCAAGACATGAGACTTCGTATCAAGAGTTCGATCAAGACTTGAGACTTCGTATCAAGAGTTCGATCAAGACTTGAGACTTCGTATCAAGAGTTCGATCAAGACTTAGATCAAGACTGACTTTTATGCCAAAATTCCCTGCTTTTATACTGAGATTTGGTCATAAATTTAATCAGAATTCATTAGATTTTCGCTTAGTTGAATTGACCTCGAATTAAAGTGCAAAAAGAGTGGCTTCGGATGTTTTCAGAAATAGTTTTTAATCTAATGGATTTTTATCATAAATCATTTTGCAAAAATCGATGTCAGTTGACCTTGGGTATTACTTAAAATTAAGTACAGAAAAAGGATTTCAATGTTCATCTGAAAAGATTTTAAACTAATTGATTTTTGTAATAATTCATCTGGCCTCTACCTATCTTTGGCCCGCCCCTCTGCTGTGGCTCAGTTACTTAGGTTATAAATTCCCTGTACACTCTTTTCTAACTTTTATTCACATCTTTTTGCTGTTCCTGTTCTTCAAGTGCCACTATCAACAATGTTACAAAGGTAAAGTACCTAATAATAAACCTATTACATATATGCATTTCTTGGGATTTGAAACAAATATTCATATTTCCAACAAGAGTTAATTCACGTAATAATATTGCTCTATCAATCTATCCTTCTAATACTTATTGAATGCATTCGAGTTCAGATACCTAAATATTTATTGACCTAATTAAAACGACCTTCTACTTCCTATAAGTGTGAAGTGTCTAGCATTAGTATTTGTTATGCTATTTTTGGTCGAGTCTTCGCGTTCATTACATTCGATCCATCCCTCGTAGACGAAATTCCATATTTTAACATATGAATTTCGTTGCTATATATAGATTATGTTCTGTATTTCTTTCTAGCGCTATTATTACGTGAACTTCACCCATGAAACATCAAGAGCATCTTACAACATCCTCGAAATTGTTCATATAAAGTTGTGACCCAGTAAATTATAGTATCAACAAATAAAATGAATGAGATATTTGAATGATCTTTGGTAGGTACCTGCAGACCTCTCTTACGATAAATATATAGAGTCGTTCATGCAAAATTCCTATACCTGAATAATATAACTATTATTAATTATAATTATTATTAAAAATTAAAATTATTGCATTTTTTTTCACACTATACTACTACCTACGAAAATTTTGGACAATTTCCAATATCTATACTTATCTCTACTCTGGTAAATTATGAAATAAAGCTAATTACATGCATATTGGTGGACGATGGTCTAACGAAACCTATACCTATAAAATCAAATCACTCACTCAGTTGATCGACGTTTAATGGTAACCTTCAGGTTACGTCCCATTTGATAAACCCATCGCTCGGTCGGGGTGTTTGTCCACTGGGCTTCTTGGGTAGATCCAGGTTGGTTCAATGGATGGTCCTCTCGCTGTCCTGGGTTAGGTGCCGGGTATGGCACAGAACGGTTCAGGGGTGGCCTTTGAGGTATCATAGGCCCAACACCTGGGGCGATGTTTTCGTGCTCATAGGGTGGTGGTGGGGAGTTGGATCGCCCTGCTGTTGTTAAATGGCCCTTTTGAGAATCCAATCATGGTCCTCTGCCTGCCCTTGTGACCTAGTATTATATCTAGACTGCGATACTTGAGTATTCATATTGTCCTGTGTTTTGTTGTGCTCCAGGTCTTCCTCACAGTTTTCTTCATTCACTTCCTCATTCTTTCTTTCATTTTCAGCATTATCTTCTTCTTCTCCTTCTGCCTCCTCTTCGTTATCCTCTTCTTCCTCTCCTTCTGAAACATCAGTGGTTGATATTTCAAGTGGTTCGTCATTATCGTGTTCTTCTATGTTTTCGTGATCCTCAGGATTTAATTCTTCATTGTATGTGTTAAGATGATCAGAATTCCCTGGATCTGTTTGTTCTTGCGGTAATCTTATGATTTTCCTTGGATTAGTATCAATAACTGGTTGAGGGGTTCTTTCTACCAGATGTTTAGGAATTGTTCGATCATTTTCTTCCTCATCCATATCTTCCAATCCCCGATATCTTTTTAGTCGGTTGGCATGTACCACTTGATCTTTTCTTCCATTGATTTCTTTAATACGATAGGTTACTGGTCCTAACACTTCAATTATTCGGTACGGTCCTGAGTACTTGGGATAAAATTTATGAGCTAAATGACGTCCAGCCTTGACGGCGGGCGAGTAAAGATATACACGATCTCCTAAGTTAAGTGATGTCGGTTTGGCTTTTTGGTTATATCTTTGCACCTGTTTTTCGGCTTGTTTATTCAGATTTGATCGAGCCACTTCATGCGCTATTTGCATTCTCTGAACCATTTCTGTTGCATAATTGTCATCTAAGTCATAACGAACCTGTGCATGTTTAGTTATTAAATGTAATGGCATTTCCATATCTCTACCGTACATCAAGAAAAATGGAGTTTCTTGAGTTGATTCGTGCACGTGATTGCGATATGCCATGGTGGCGAATGGTAACCATCTGTCCCACGAATCGTTGTCTTCGGTCACATAATGCGATAAAGTGGTTTTTAGAGATCGGTGCATTCGTTCTATCATTCCGTTTGATTGAGGGTGATATGGAGTAGTTTGAAGTTTCTTGATTTCCAAAATTTTGCATATCTCTTTGAATAATTTTGAGACAAACTGCTGACCGCAATCCGTTAGTAATTGTTGAGGTGTGCCATATTTTGTGATGATGTTTGTTACGAAAGCTCTAGCTACCGTATCTGCTGTTATATTTGGAAGCGGAATACATTCTGGGTATCTTGTTAGGTAATCCATGACAGTGAGGATATATTTATTTCCATCTTTGGTTTGGTTGAGAGGTCTAACTAAATCCATAGAAATACGCCCAAACGTAGCGTATGGAACTGGTAGTTTCTGTAGTTCTGCGGGAGGTTGGTAATTGGTTTTCCGTGAATTGCAAGAATGGCATGCATTGCAATATTTTATAACATCTTGTCTCATCCCTCTCCAGAAGAAATCCCGGTGTATTGCCTCTAGGGTTTTCTTTTGTCCTGCATGACCAGACATAGGGGAGTCATGGTATATTTGTAGAATTTCCTCCACCATGGCTTTAGGTGCATACAATTTGTCATTTCGGTCCCCTTCTTTTCTCTTAACGTAAAGGATATTATCTGGGCATAGATAAAATTGGTTATCGTCGTCCAATACTTGTGGTATTATTTGCGGGAAATGATAGGATCTGCTCTCTGCAATTTACTTAGTTCCTCTTTCGTCCAAATAGTCGATAACATTGGGCTATACTCCTGCTCTTCTTCCTGAGTTACCAAAGCTATTGCAGCTAATGGACTACAAGTTGCCTCTGTAGATGTCTCCTCTAGTTCTACCTCTCTTAGCCTGGTTAATGCGTCAGCGTTTCCATTTCTCTTTCCCGGGCGGTATTTGATATTAAAACTATATTCCATCAAGAACATTGCCCATTTGGCAAGCCTTGAACTGGCATCTTTTATGGTTAAAAGATACACCAATGGTCGGTGGTCGGTAATAATGGTGAAATGAGTTCCAGTCAGGTAACACCTATACTTTTTCACAGCCCAAATTACTGCCAAACATTCACGCTCTATTGTTGAATAGCGTCTTTCTGCTGAGTTCAAGGTTCGGCTAGCATAACAAATTGGATGTTCTATATTATCATATTCTTGACTCAAGATTCCACTAATAGCAGTAGTGGAGGCATCTGTATTTACAATGAATTGTTTTTGAAAATTTGGGTACTTCAAAATAGGAGGAGTAATGAGAGCCTGTTTCAGATGTTGAAAAGCCTGTTCATGTGGTTCCTTCCAAACAAAGGGGGTATTTTTCTTGGTGAGATTCGTAAGTGGTTGAGATATTTCAGAAAATCTCGGCACGAATTGCGGTAAAACCCACAAAGTCCTAGAAAAGCTCGTAATTCTTTTACGGTGGATGGACGAGGGTAATTACGGACTATCTCTGTTTT
Organism: Phaedon cochleariae; assembly: GCA_918026855.4. Taxonomy (NCBI): domain Eukaryota; kingdom Metazoa; phylum Arthropoda; class Insecta; order Coleoptera; family Chrysomelidae; genus Phaedon; species Phaedon cochleariae. Next base: position 33,733,324 of record OU896708.1, read on the forward strand.
TTCGGGGTCTGTCTGACATCCAGATGCTGATATGATGTGTCCCAGATACTTGGCTTCATTCTTCATAAATTGGCATTTGGTTGGTTTGAATTTCAAATTACTGGCTCTCATTCTATCAAATACATGTCTCAGTCTGTTGAGGTGTTCATTTAGGTCAGATGAGCTGAACACTATTACGTCATCCAAGTAGACAAGACATTCGTTTCCAGTTAAATGGGCTAGAATCGAATACATCAGTCTTTGCCAAGTTGCTGGACTATTCTTCAAGCCCATAGCCATGCGATTGAATTCATAATGGCCAGTAGGGGTGGCAAATGCACTTTTCTCCTGATCTCGTGGGTCGAGTTCTACTTGGAAATATCCACTAGCCAAATCTAACACACTGAAAATACTGGAGCCAGTCAATTGATCTAAGGTTTCTTGGAGATTTGGTAAGGGAAAGAAATCTGTTTTTGTGATTGCATTAAGATCTCTATAGTCGATACATAGACGAAATTGGGGTTCTTCTCCAGGATGCAATTTCTTCTCTACCAATATTGCTGGAAATGACCATGGTGATGAAGATTCACGTATGATTTCATTTTCTAGAAGATCTTGAATTTCATTGTCCAGTATTTTCTGACGTTGGTAGGGTACTCGGTAAGGTCTTTTTGAGATAGGTGGTACATTTTCTGTTATAATTCGATGTTTTACTCGAGAAGTACAGGTCAATTTGTGTGTTGGAGCTCTGAATATGTCGATATATTCCGTGATCAATTTTACAAGTTTTTCTTCTCCTTCTCCTTGTGGATTAGATAGCTGAAGCTGCTCAAGAATGAGTTTAGTATCTTGCATGCTCACAGAGCCAATTGTTTTTCTTCTTTTTTCCTGTTTACTTGGGACTTCACATTCTGTTTCAAATGCTCTGGCTATTATTTGTTTTCGCTGAATCACTACAGCACAATTGAGAACGTTAATCAGTTTTACAGGTATTTCTTGGTTCTTGTGACAAATGGATCGGGCTACCAATATTCCGTTGATCGAGTCCATAGATTCAATTACGATAGAATCGGTGGTAAGTCGTTTCGGCTTCTTGAGTAGTGCTGGTTGTATGGTCATTGTCCTTGGTGGTAAGTGAACATCTTCTTTGAAATATACTCCCACTCCGTTACTGTGGTAATTCATAGGCTTGGATGTGTATCCATGTGCCTTCTCATTTTGTGTCCAAGGCACTACTGACTGTGGGAGACTGGTATCAGTTATCTTACTTTGATGTTCAACTTTTGTACAGTCATTTCCTGATTTATTCATCCGATTTAATTTAGAGACTTCTTCTGTTGGGTACTCGCTGCTTCTTTGACTTCCACTGTCGGTGTTTCCAGACTTAGAGGTGCATCTTTGTGCCCTATCCTCTTGTATCTGCGAAACAGGTGCAGTCCTGAGGCTATCTTCTCGACTAACGATTGGCTCTCCACTACGATACTGTGTTCTGCTATCATTTAAGGACCCTTTAGAAGCTGCAGTCTTCCTTTCCTTTGACTTCTCTTCATACCTTGGAGTATCAGGGATGGATATTGCTGTTTGGTGAACCAGAGGACTGGAATTCCCCTGTTCACCAGAATTCGCTGCCAATTCCAGTGGCATCGAATTCATATCCTCCTTGAGTACGGTTGAAGTAAAGGCTTTCAAGGTATTCCTGATTTCAACCAGATTATTTTCCATTTCAGCTAACCTCACTTTTATCTCTGTTTCCCAATCGTTATTTTCTTCTAATAACTCAATAACTTCATCTAGAATGAACATTTTCCCTGTTCCCCAATCGATTTTTGCTCCGAATCTTTGTAAAAAGTCTAATCCCAGCAGCATATCTGCTCTGAAATTCCCTGTCTCTATCAGGATGAACTCATGTTCAATGGTCTTTCTTGAACTCAACTGTATTGGTAAAATAACCTTTCCATTATCAATGATTTTCCTTCCCTGAATATCAACTAGACTAATATCGTTGTTAACTTGAATATTGAACCCCTGCACGATACTCGGCTTAACTAGAGATACTTGTGCACCTGAATCAATTAAAGCTGTCAAGTACTGACCTTCTACTTTAATTTTTGCTATGTTCCTGGGTTCCTCCTTTCCTTGCGTGCAACTTAGTATCTCTGCCGTCCTTGACTTTATTGTCGAGGCACCTCGCTGACAGCTACATGGCGGGGTTGAAATGCAGCTGCGGTCGTGTTTAAATTACCGGTGGAACGTCCTCCTCTACCTGCAGTTCGCCAGGTCCCAGTTGGATGACCTTGACCTCGTTGTTGGCTTCTGTCTGGACAATACCTCACTATGTGTCCAGGTCTTTGACATCCATAACACACCCGGTTTCGGTTATTGCTGTTGATTCGTTCCTTGCAATCTCTGGCAAAATGTCCCATTTTCTGACATCTGTAGCAGTTAAGAGTGTTTCTTGACCTTGCATTCTGTTGATTTATTTCGCGTGAGTCCACCACCCTGCATTCTCGTTCCTGTATTTTGGTTAGATTTTCTATTGTTTCTTCCTTTTCCGCTACTCTGACTGCGTCTTCTAAGGTTAGGGGCTCTGCTGATAGTACTCTCTTCCTGATCGGGTTCAGCAAGCCTAATACAAACTGCGTGGTGGTGTCTGCTGCTAATTTCTGTTTAATCAACCGATTGTCATCTGGACGAGCAGTGTAGGTCACAGTCTTATTTGCAGCAACCTTTAATCGAGCCAAAAATTGTCTGCACGACTCACCGTTGCGTTGTCTACATTCGATGAATGCCTTCAGGGCTTGCCCAGGGAGTTGCACTATTCCAAACTGCTTGCGTAGGGCCTCTTCAAGGATGTCCCATGTTGATGTAGCTCGCAGATCTGGTTCTGAGTCTATCAACTGCTTGGCTATTCCTCTTAATTTCAATCGAGTTATCGCTGTTTGTTGTTTTTCTGTCCACCCTGCCAATATCGTCGTTTCTTCGATAATTTGAAGAAAGTCATGAATACTTGTCTGTCCATTATACTCTGGTATTGCATCTAAGTTCATGGGCATAGAAACAATGATATTTTTCTGGTCGTCGTCTCCTGTTGGTGATCCGGTTCGTGACATCTTTCAATCTTTATGTCTACGAGTAGTTCTTCTGCCGTTGATGGTAGAATGTCTACACTTCTCTTTCCTGCCGCTGAGGGGGTTTAACAGCTTCTAAATATTCGAACCCCACACCTGACACCAATTGTAAAGCACCCCTTTTCTTGGGTTGGCCTATACAGGGGTCTTCACAAAGTTACTGATTCACTGGGTTCGTGAATACTTAGGCAGGAGTAAGATTGGTGTATATAGACATTAATACGGCAGTTCAAAATACATAAATCTCTATTCAGCAATCATCATAATATAGACAGGCAGAGTTGACATGGAAGTAAAACAGATGTGCTTACATAATATTGGTTGGTTATACATGATGACAGGATGATGTACATTCGCACTATTATACCGGGTCACTTTGAAAAGTTAATACAGTTTTATGAAAGTTCAATAATTCTTGATACACATCTATTGCAGCAACACAATATGTTCACTAGGTACAGACTTTTAAGCAATTTCTAATATCAACTACATATCACGTATAACTAGACTGTTTAGCAGAGTTACTGGTTCAAGACATGAGACTTCGTATCAAGAGTTCGATCAAGACTTGAGACTTCGTATCAAGAGTTCGATCAAGACTTGAGACTTCGTATCAAGAGTTCGATCAAGACTTAGATCAAGACTGACTTTTATGCCAAAATTCCCTGCTTTTATACTGAGATTTGGTCATAAATTTAATCAGAATTCATTAGATTTTCGCTTAGTTGAATTGACCTCGAATTAAAGTGCAAAAAGAGTGGCTTCGGATGTTTTCAGAAATAGTTTTTAATCTAATGGATTTTTATCATAAATCATTTTGCAAAAATCGATGTCAGTTGACCTTGGGTATTACTTAAAATTAAGTACAGAAAAAGGATTTCAATGTTCATCTGAAAAGATTTTAAACTAATTGATTTTTGTAATAATTCATCTGGCCTCTACCTATCTTTGGCCCGCCCCTCTGCTGTGGCTCAGTTACTTAGGTTATAAATTCCCTGTACACTCTTTTCTAACTTTTATTCACATCTTTTTGCTGTTCCTGTTCTTCAAGTGCCACTATCAACAATGTTACAAAGGTAAAGTACCTAATAATAAACCTATTACATATATGCATTTCTTGGGATTTGAAACAAATATTCATATTTCCAACAAGAGTTAATTCACGTAATAATATTGCTCTATCAATCTATCCTTCTAATACTTATTGAATGCATTCGAGTTCAGATACCTAAATATTTATTGACCTAATTAAAACGACCTTCTACTTCCTATAAGTGTGAAGTGTCTAGCATTAGTATTTGTTATGCTATTTTTGGTCGAGTCTTCGCGTTCATTACAGCATTATCAAATTATTTCAATACATTATCAGTCGATTCAGCGACTGTGAGTGGATGGCCAATCCAAAACAAAAAAACGTACATCTCCATTGATGTCTATATCTCAAGCAAAAAAAAAATATAGTATACTATACGACTGATATATCAAGTCTGTACTAAATCACGTGCTGTATTATCTCAAAATTTACTATATATCAGAGTTGTACTATATAATGCCGCTATATCTATATCAAAACTATATCTCAAAGTTGTATCGAAGCTATATCTATATTGGTACTCATACCAGATCTATACAAAAAAAAACTATATGCAAAACTGAATTGCTAAACTATATTCTTGAAAATATTATGACCTACTCTGCTAGCTGTCAAATCAAAAGTTGCTATGAGTAATGCCAAACTAGCTAAAAAGAATCATTCTGTACTATCAGAAGCACTTTCCTCATCTGAACAATCAGAATTAGTTAGGCTTGAGCCATAATAAGGCTTCAAGTCTTTTATGTGCCATTTCCCTACTTTGGCTTCATCTTCAAAATTTATCAAATCATATACTAGAGGTGAACATTATTTCTTGATAACACAATGAATGTACCTGGGTTCTAGTTTGGCCGAAAATATATCTGCATATCTGCAGCATTAGATTTTTTCTTATTTCTGCGCCAAACATGTTCTCTCTCTTTGAAAGAAATATCTCTTTTCCGCAAGTTATATGACTTTGAATTTCTCTGGTATGCGACATGGAGTTTACCCCTAACCTCTCTGAAAATATCATGTAAACCATGGAGATCTTTTGCATAAGCATCACGATCACCAGGGGTGATTTCTATATCGTCTTACGACACCACACCATTATCATAATACTTTCCTGAAATTGGGGGATGTCTCCTGAAAACTGAAATTGCTGGAGTAAACCCTGTAATCTCGTGTTTCGCGGTATTTATTGCTTGCTGTATTTTGTGTATCTCTGAATCCCAATCACGATATTCCTCTATGTAACTGCGAATTGCTGTCTCTATAGTACGGTTATTCCGTTCGACAAAATTACAATGAGGTGAATACACTGCGTTAAACCAAATTTTATTTAATCCATACGTATCACAAAGCTTTTTGAAAGCATTTGAAGCAAACTGTACGCCATTGTCACAAATAATTCTTTGTAGAACTCCATATACCAGAAATATTTCGTTCTCTAATAACTTTATCAAATGGTTCGTTTTAGCATCTCTTAGCGGAAATAAAAGTGTGTACTTGCTGAACCAACCTGAAATGACTGGAATATATTTATTCCCTTTCCTGGAGGGTGGAAGTGGACCAACAAAATCCATACCTATTACTTGAAATGGCCACTTGACGATTTTTTCTCTTCCCATTAAACCCATTCTGGCATTATTTGGCATTTTCTGGAAACCACAAACGTCGCATGAGCGAACATATCTCAAAATATCTTTTCTCATTTTAGGCCAGTAAAACCTATCTTGTACCCTATTTAAAGTTTTGAAAAAACCAAAGTGAGCGCAATGAGGTGGATCATGACATGCTCTTATCACTTCCTGCTTTTGTGGTTTTGGTACAAGAAATTTCCATTCAGCAATAAGTGAATTTATAGGGATATTTTTAGACGGTGCAAATTTGAAAATAAAATCGTTTTCAACCTTCCATTGTGGAAATCTATCAGGATGTTCTGAAATATTTGTACGAAGATTGTCATAATATGGTTCTATTCTATCAATGTCTATATCCATAGAAGTACTGAGTGCTAAAACGTTTTTACCATCAAAATCTAACTCATCATCAGACAAATTGTCTTTTTCAGGAGTCATCCTTGAAAGAGCATCAGGTACTACATTCAGGGCTCCTTTTTTATGGACCAAATCGAAAGTATGTTGTCTTAATCTGACAGCCCATCTCTGTAATTTACCTGAGGGGTTTTTCAAATTGTTGAGCCATAGCAACGAAAAATTATCTGAAATTATTGTGAATCGAACACCTTTAATATAAGCTCTGAATTTCTCAACACAAAAAATCAATGCAAGCAACTCTTTTTCTACAGTAGAGTAGTTTCTCTCTGTTCGAGATAAAGATCTACTAGCATAAGCAATAACTTTTTCAACTCCATCAATTTCTTGTGTCAAAACGCCACCCAATCCAGTATTTGAAGCATCACAATGTATTGTGAATTCTTTAGAAAAATCTGGCTGCGACAAAATAGGTGAAGATACTAATAATTCTTTAATTTTAATGAAAGAAGTCTCTGCTTCTTCACTCCAAACGATTGGCTGGTTTCTCTTTCTGCCTTTCAAGAGGTCATTGATAGGTGCCATTAGGGTTGAAAAATCTTTTACAAATCTTCTGTACCAAGAGCACAGACCTACGAACCTTTTTATTTCTGTTGTGGTTCTTGGACGTGGATAATTCACCATACTAGACACTTTATCTGGATCTGTTCGAAGTGAGTTTGAGCCTACTATAAAGCCTAAAAATTTTGAAGTGGTCTTAAAAAATTCACATTTGTCTATATTGACTGTTAGATTGGCCTCCTTCAATTTTTTTTTAACCTCTCCTAATAGTTTGAGGTGTTCTCCAAAACTAGAGCTTGTGATAATAATATCATCGATATATGAAAAGATGTTTGGCTCATAACATGGACCAAAGATAGCGTCAACCAAACGTTGCTGCGCTTGGGCTGCATTACAGACTCCAAATGGCATGGTTACGAATTGGTATTGTCCTCTCCCTACTACACTAGAAGCTGTCTTTTCCCTGGACTGAGGGTCCAAGGGAAGTTGCCAGAACGATTTTCTTAAGTCTACCAAAGAAATATACTTTGCGTTTCTTAAAGATAATAAAATTCTTTCTATATTTGGCATGGGGTATGCATCATATTTGGTGACGGCATTCAAAGGACGTCCATCAAAGCAGAAACGATATTCGTTATTTTCTTCTCAACAAGCAAAACTGGAGAATTCCAGGGAGATTGTGCTTCTTCGACTACCCCTAGTCTAAGCATATCATCAAGTTCCTTGTTTAATATTTCTTGCACATATGGAGACATAGGAAAAGGTCTTTTTCGAAATGGAGGAGCATCACCAGTGTCTATATTGAATGTTTTTTCATTTGTCCTGCCCAGTCTGTCTTTGCTATCAATTTCTTCAAATGATTTTATAACCTCTTCTGCTCGATTCTGTTCATCAGCAGGGAGGTCTTCTAATGTAGTCAAACTTGAAATAGGCTGAAGTTCACTAAAATCCTCTACTATATCAATTCTGACAGTATTCTTTGAACTACTCTGTATATGCCAAGTGTTCTCATGAAAATCGACTTCAACTCTGAATTGTTTGGCAAAATCACATCCAAATATAAATGGTTGAGGCAGAGAAGGGACTATAAGGGCTGTAATGATTTGACAGATTCCGTCAATATAAATAGGTAGATCTACTACACCTGTAACTTTTTTTTGTGTGCCGTCTGCTGTACTAATATTTCGAACTGAGGACTGAAAAGTCTTTGAATCAAAATTTTTCAAAATTTCTATACCTGGTGAACCAACAACAGAAGTATTTGCTCCACTGTCAAACAAAGCTACTATATTTTGGTCAAACAATTGTACCTCAATATAGGGTGTATTATCTAAAGGCTTTTTGATGAATAGTGGAGAAGCTTCACTATGTGAACAAGTAGGTTCTGAAATGATCAGTTGGTCTGGGCATTTGGGACGATCACCAAGCAAATGCCCTCTTACTAGTTTTTTGTACATGATGGACAATTCGTAGATTTAACGTCAGGCAAACCGCACTTGAAACAGAACACCCTCTTCCTTGCATTACAGAACTTAAAGTTGTGATTTGCACCACCACAATTCCAACAACTCGAGGTATTGGAAGTAGTTCCAGGACTCGAAGTATTTCTGGAAGAATTTCCAGGATTTGAGGTATTTCTGGAAGAATTTCCAGGAATTGAATTATCTCTTCTTACCTCAGGTGCTCTTTGGTTACTTGAACTAGTACTAGGACTGTTATTACTACCTGTACTATGTTGCCTGTTTGCTAACAAAATTTCTATTTGTCCCATGATTGCTATTTTGAGTTCTCAACTGGTTATTGGAAAATTGACCTCTATTTTGTTCACTTAAATTTCTATTCCTATATTGTTCACCAGAATTTTGGTTTCTATATTGAGTATTAGCAAATTTATTTCTATATTGATTTCTATTCTGGTTAGAAAATCCTGCACTATGATTATTGCCTCCTTCTGAAGTGAATTCTCTAGAATGACTATTCCTATTTTGATTAGGTTGTCTTGCTAATTCTGAAGGTGTTTGACTATTTTTACTTCCTACAGTAACTGGATAATTGTGATACTGATGTGATATCTAGCAATGCAAGTTGCGAAATATATTCAGGTAAAAGATTATGTCTAATATATTTGATTTTAGTGCATTCAGCAGGGATATTACTCAACCTAGCATACAATGCTTCCATATGTGCAACCAATATTGCCGTTGATTCTTGTTTTCTTTGTCTACGTTTCTTTATTTGATCCCAAATATCTTCATCTGCAGTAGAATGAAGGAAGTCGCTTTTCAACAAAGAAACAAGAGGATTCCAATCTTGAACTCTTGACTTGATACTTCTATACCAGACAAATGCATCATCTATGAAAAGTTCTAACTCCTCAATACTTTCCAAAAAAGAATACAGTGTTTTAGAATCACCATTAAATTTAACTCCACATTCAGAAATTTGAATACTTCCTCTTGTGCAATTAACTACAGGAGGTGTAACATTGAAAACTGGTGCAATGGAAGGTGAAGGCTGATTACTTGTAGGATCTTGTATGACACTATCATACAGATCTGCTTCTAAGGTTAAGCATGTTGCATATGATTCTCTTGCAAAATTTTGAAAAGTCACTTTATCAGCATCTGGGACTCTGCCAGGTAGAAGTGCAAATTTTTCTAAACGTTTTACTCTTCCTGTTACGTGAAAAAGTCTTGATTTCATTATTTGAAATGCAGAATCAGCTTCATTTCCATGTTCCTCAAAATCAACAATAGCCTCTGTAATTGTCAGAAATGTTCTATTAATTTCCTCTTCTCCTTTTTCTGGGTTGAAATTGTATTTTTCAAGGTTCATTTGTGATCCAGGATTAGCATCCTCTTTTTTCAAAAGTCGTTTCAAAATTTTTCTCTTATCGCTCACTGAACGTGAAGTAACAGTGTCTTTAATAGTGATTTCATATTCTAATTCATAATCACGCAAGAAATTTACTTTGAAACTTTCTGAATTCATCTTGATGTACAACTTGAACACAATCAATGAAGGAAATCGCCAATCAAAATATTGAAGAGTAAAAAAAAATCTGAGCTTGGAAGTACGACACCCTGTATATGAATCTATAGCAAAAAATCACTCAAAATAAACGAACAAATAGGGGGGAAACCGTTATTACCGAAATGCTATAGTGATATTGTAATATCACTTTGTAATGTGGGCTCGTAAAAAGACACCCTAATGGTGTCGTCTAATGACTGTGCCGGTTCGAACGAAGATTTACAATTTTGAACAAAAGTTATGAAGTCATACTCTGTTTTCCATATCTATCAGGAACAACAGCACTGTATACCAATATATTACTTCAGAAAAATGTAGACTTTATGGTTGAATTCACTTCGCCGGCTGGAGCACAAAAATCACCACATTGTTTTATCTTCAGTCAATCTCTATCCCCGCAGTAAAGATTAAGCCAAAGCGCACATCATTTTGCGTATCATTCTCAGTTTCGTCATATTTCGTCATTTCCCAATTTCCGGATTTTTTGGACTTTTGTCAATTTGAATTTATTTACATCTATTCTGTCAAGGTCAATAGAACTACTCCTCACCTTAGATCATCAATAATCAGAACCCACGGACCGACTGATCCGTTCATCCATTTCAATTCTGCCACACCTGATGTCATTAATGTCCGATTGGTTACGAATCCTATTCGACCAACACGACTGTTATCCAAGCGAACTTGAGAAGCGAAGTAGATAATGTGGCTAACCTCAATATTTTGAAATGTCAAAATATAATTAACATGATCAAAACAATGGATCTAATTACATAAAAAATATTGAAAAGGTGGCTGTAATACTGTGTGATCAGGCGACATCAGTTTATAGCAAACATCATGTGAAACTCAGTGTCCTTTTTCAATTCATATCAACAGGAGAAATCGAAACATCATAGAATGATAACAATACCATCTTCCAACAATTTATACAGAGTAGAATTGTTATGTGATAACGTTTATGCAGTGACCTTTTCAGTTGATACTTACAAGGTATGATTGATATTCTTTAAATGATATTGACAATCTGCTATAGATCGGTGATAGAGGATTTTCCTGTTATTGATAAGTTGTGTTTGTTTTCGAAATGACTAAGGAATTATAAGCACAAGTTTTATTTCAATGGTAGAGTTTGTCACTGATCAATATGTAAAAGTGATATCTGGTAGCAATTTTCATAGACTGCATGATATAGTGTTAATTAAAATTGCTACAATGCAGATATGATCGCAGTGACCATATAAGACGACTTTGGAGGGTATATAGCAAGTACAATAGGCAGATGAAGATACATCGACACCATCGGTGTGCACTTTCTATCTCTCTATCCTATTATGTCACATGGATACTATTGAAGCAGACGAGTTCGCAATGCCCATATGAGACGACTTCTGAGCGGGTATAACGCACACAACTTGCAGAACATGAAATTTCGACTTCGACTATGTTCACACTGTAACTCTGCAGTCTAGCATCTGACATGCATACAGTTGATGCAGGAACGATTGCAGTGACCGTATATGACGACTTTGAAGGGATTATAATAGGTACAATAGGCGAATAATGCGGATACATCGACCTCATCGTCTTACACACTATATATCTCTATCCTATCATCTCACATGGACACTATTGAAGCAGACAAGTTCGCAATGACCATACAAGACGACTTCCAAGCAGGTATAACGCACACAGCTTGCAGAACTAGAAACTTCGACTTTGACCATGTTTATACTGTAGCTCTGCAGTCTAGCATCTGACATGTATACAGTTGACGCAGATACGATCACAATGACCATATAAGACGACTTCGAAGGGTTTATAGCGAGTACAACAGGCAAATGAGGATGCATCGACTTCATCGTAGTACACACTATATCCCTCTATCCTATCATCTCACATGGATACTATTGAAGCAGACAAGTTCGCAATGCCCATATGAGACGACTAATGTGCGGATATAACGCACACAACTTGCACAACTAGAAACTTCGACTTCGACTTTGTTTACACTGTAACTCTGCCGTCTAGCATCTGACATGCATACAGTCAGAGCAGATACGATTGCAGTGACCGTATAAGACGACTTTGAAGGGTATATAACAAGTACAATAGGCAAACGGGGATACATAGACTTCATCGTTTTGCACACTATAATATCTCTATCCTATCATCTCACATTGACACTATTGAAGCAGACAAGTTTGCATTGACCATATGAGACGACTGTCAAGCAAGTATAACGCACACAGCTTGCAGAACAAGAAACTTCGACGTCGACTATGTTTCCACTGTCACTCTGCAGTCTAGCATCTGACATGCATACAGTTGCAGCAGATATGATCGTAGTGACCATATGAGACGTCTTTAAAGGGTATATATCAAGTACAATAGGCAGATGAAGATACACCGACTTCATCGGTGTGCACACTCTATATCTCTATCCTATCAACTCACATTGATACTATTGAAGCAGACGAGTTCCTGATGCCCATATGAGACGACTTCCAAGCAGGTAAAACGCACACAACTTGCACAACAAGAAACTCCGACTTCGACTATGTTTACACTGTAACTCTGCCGTCAAGCATCTGACATGCAAACAGTTGTATCAGATACGATGGCAGTGACCGTATAGACGACTCTGAACGGTATATAATCAGTTCAGGCGAATGAAGTTTTATCGACTCCATCGGTGTGCACACTCTATCTCTATCTCATCATCTCACATGGATACTATCGAAGCAAACGAGTTCGCAATGCCCATATGAGACGACTTCTAAGCGGGTATAACGAACACAACTTGCAGAACAAGAAATTTCGACTACGACTATGTTTACACATAAACTCTGCAGTCTAACTTCTGACATGCATGTTAAATCACTTGAAGCACTAAAGACTTTTTGAAAACAATTTATTTGAATGAGCTACAATTTGAATGGAATTAGTACAATGGAAAATTAGATGTTGACGAGAGCTTGGCTTGAGTAGAACTGATTCTTCGCAGTGCAAAGATGTAGCATCTAAGTTCTGAGGATGTCGAGTCAGCAGACACGTGTGTGTCTTCGGTTACTACTTAGCCTTGAAGTCATCAGTAATGTGATACTCCTGAGATGGTACTTGCACAAGTATTCCTAATATATGATGGGAATATTCATATAACAGCTCCCAGCCTTTTGAAAAAGTTGTTGCTCTACATCGACAACTTTTTGGAAGTGCCAATCTAGGCGCCGGGTTCGATGAAGGCATCTTCTTGCTCTTCTTTTGTACTCGTCTGGGCTCCCAAATTGGGTCGTCTTCTTGGAAACATGGCTCGAATACTTCTCATGGCCTTACTTCCTCTAGGCGGAGGTGATGGTGCATCGGATGGACCATTTATAGCTAGTCTTCTCATTCTTCTACACTTACAGAATATGTATAGAAGAATTAGGGTTGCGATGAGGGCTATAGTGAAATACGTAAACCAGGATATGTTTTTGTCCACAAATGGCTGATTGATTAGGTCGTCCAACGTCTTGGAATAGGATTCTAACTTATGTTTGGCGATCTCTAGGTCATCGACATTCAAATCGCTCAATTTAAGTGGTTTTAAATTCGGCAGGTCAGCTTGTTCCGGAAGGTCATTGCAACATTCGTACGGGATTTCGACTGGATAGGTCCCGTACGAAATATTCAGAGTTTTCGTCGAGGTAGCTTGAATTTTGGTGATTCCAATTAAGGCACTGCAATCATTTTTGAGGCTGATTAAAGAGTTCTTGTGAAGGATTCTGGTCTCTGGTCTCTTCTTGGGGCAATTTATTGTTATCTGTATCGGTTCTGACAGAATCGCTAACCAATAGTTTTCGGCTAGTTTCTGGACTTTATATCCTTGACTGAGTATGAGGGCACTCTGACAGTTTTCTGGTACTTTTCGGAATGTTTTTATGATACGGGCTTCGCACATGGCAGTGTTGTCTATCGGGTATGGAAATATATTGGAACACATCTTCATTCCAGGAAATACAGCTTTACAATCTTTCATGTCGCTGATTGGTACGAACATCAAGGAATCATCGTCTTTCGCGATATATTTTTGTGAAATCGAGAGGACATGATGTAAAACAGTTCTGTTGTCGAATATCGGAATAGGATAGAGTCGATAGAGGTGGTATATTTGAGGATCAATTAAGGGAATTTTCAGAACAAAAACAATATTTAAATTTATTTGAAATGCTTGGAGTTCAATGATATCAAGATATTGGGCAACATTGGCTAATTTTGCAGGTAGAGGTAAGTTACTTTTGTGCGAATTTTGGGAAATTTCCTGTAAAGCGCCTACTAAATGGTCAGATGTGATTATTGAAGGGTGGATGATATTAAGTCTAGCAAATGTGATTGAATTTATTATATCGTCAAGGCTGTCCTCAAGATACACATAACTCTCCATAAGTTTCTCACATAGGTCATTAACTTTGAGTTTGCCTTGAATGAATGATGAAGCGTTATTCATTTCACTAAATGATTTTTCGACTTCTCTTATGTCTTCATTGAACGTTTTTTCGTCTATTTGAAGTTTGATTTTTCAGAAGGTTTTCTAATTGGTGTTCGTCGTCATGTAGCTTATTGATACAATTCGAATAATACTCGCCGTCAGAAGCATCAAGGTTACCAGTGATTGACTTGAAAATACTACTTATTCCGTCAATAAGTCCGCGTTTGTATCTTTTTGTATCCAGGGATATTTCATTCAGTTTTGATTTGACTGACTTCGAAATTTGGGTAATAAGGCTTATAGTGCGAATAGGTGTTGATTTCACAGAGTCGGTCAGGGTTTCTAATATTCTACTGTTGTGTTCGTAAGCTTCTCGGAGTAGTGATATATCTTTATGAACAAGTAAGGTCCAGTAATCATTTGTTAGTATAATGTCATCTTCTTCATGGTAGTACACACCGAGAGTGTTATTAATCGGCATAATTTTGAATTGATAAACTGCTGATCCGAGCAGCAGAGTGAACCTGAAAATAAATTAGTTTTCAGAATACGGTATCATGCGATCGAAATTAACTTTAGTTCTTTGATTTGTTTGCGGATTTAATAGTATCGCTGAATTTTTCAATATTTCTATAATTTTGAATGGGCAATTAAATTTGTTTTGTAATTTGTCTTTTATTTGGGATTCTTTCATGTACACCTGTTCTCCTTGTAACGTTCATTTTCTACGTTAGGTATATATCCTCACTTAAACACATTGATAAGTAACCTACCTCCATCAACTACCTGGTCATTCACTGGGAAGATACATCATTTGATTTCTTAGCAACTTAGTAATCAGTTGGCCGATTCAATATCCACTGGGAGCAGCGAGACAATGTTTAGCATACCTTTCAGTCCATCTGACTTCTATTGTGATATACATCTAATGAACGATCGCTACGTCCTGCACTAATTGAATTGTTGGTATAAAAGTGGGGCCGTGGGCACTGTATTATTGTTTACGTTGTTTGGAATTTTCGGGTTATATTACTCAAGTAAAGTTAGCTGGAAGCGGTCTCGGAGCTGTTCTTCCTTTAGGTGATCATCGGTTCTCGTGCGTTCTCGCGCGCCCTCGTGCTGTCAGTCAGGGAACAGTACCTCTTGCACGAAGTGTAAAAATTGTGGAGTAGTGTAAGGTGTGGTATGACGCAGAAATGACGCGGATTAAGGTGTGTTCGTGCTTGTGCGGGTTTCGCGAAATTTATGCGAATCGCAAAATATGAAATTCCCAACAGAATTCGACGTTTATGCTCATGCGACAAAAGATACTGGAGATAGGGGTTTAATTGTCATATATAATTTCTTCATTTCTGGTCCCACCATTGATAGAAGTTCTTCAAATTGAAGGCACGTTACACGACAGTAATTGAAATAGTTATTATGGTCATTCAGTCGCATTTATCAAACGAGGCTGTACTAATCTACATTCTTTTTAGGCATTCAGAAATGCTTCCAACAGTGCAGCTTCCCTTTTTTTTCCTTCTGGGTACATCATAAGTTCTATATAGACGATACAGATGATACTGTGAAATCAATTCGTGCAGGCGTGGACATACCTTTATCTGCTGCGCCCTCTCTCCTTGCATTCTGTCCCTAAAGGGATCGACCCAGGTAATTTTGAATCGATGACCAGTGGATGACTTTGAGTGGGTGTTCTGTCTTTCGTGAGCTCTCTCTCTCTCTCTCTCTCTCTCTCTCTCTCTCTGAAAAATGTCTTGATTGCGTTTGACTGGCGTCTTCAGAATTATATTTGATTTTCATAATCATCTTTAATTAGGATCATGTTCTGAGGCCGCCATTTAGTGATTTGGGTGTGAAATTTTTGATCGATGACCCAAATCTTTCTCTTGTGAGGATATATTGTCGCCGCAACATTCCATAACCTCACTGGACATCGTGAAGTAATTGACGAGATGGAGAAGTCCTGATTGCAGGGTTTTAGTTGCGGGTTTGGTTCTGGGACCAAGATTTCCTCGGGTTCGTCAACCCCAAGTACTCGGTGAGGACTATACAGGGTGGCCCTATCGTAGTCTACAAAATGTGTCCCATGTGAAGCCCCTACCAGGTGGATCACGTGGACTCTATACAGGGTGAACCAGTCAGAGCCTATACAGGGTGGCCCGGTCTAGGGCTATACAGGGTGGTCCTGATTCTGCAGTCGCCGAGGGATTCTTGGTGATGTTGACTTTATGTTGAAGTGTTGTTGAATTTATTTGTGCTCTCCCCATTCTACTGACCTCTTCCTTATGATTTTGCTCAACCGGGATATTTGATTATTATGTTTATGATATTTAAATGACTTGTACCTGTTCTGCGAAACGATAAGCTACCATTAGGGTTTATGAATATCTGCACATGCGCCTGAGCTCAAGCGACGCATTTACCCCGCACCCTACTTGAATTGTTCTTTTCTCCTGAACGCTTCGTGGAATGGTTCAGTAAATTCAAATTAACTTAGCCATTGATTGTTTATTATGGTTGAAGGTCATAAGGGTGACCGCATCCCCTCTGTATAGGGTTATTATTTTGTGAGTTTCATTAAATGGGGAATTCTTAAGGAATTGTCTTGCATGTATTCTCATTTGTTGGCCCATATAACCTTAGATTTGATAGACTACCACTTGGTAATTTGTGGTAGTCTGTAACGTTCACATTGGGTGTTAGTGGAGGTAATTGAATTACCTGGCGCCCATTTATCGAACCCTTCCATCTCCACTAAAACGCTAGCCGAAGACCTTGGACCCTCGGGTTAATTTCAAGGTTACATCCTACTTCGTATTCAGTCTGTTTTGAAACGGTTTTGTCAAAGCGTTCTTTTGCTTTTTGTTTAGTGCGGTCTGTCTTTGCTCTTGCTACTTGATAGTAGTACGATATTCGATTGTTCAAGTCTCTCACGTATTTTGAAATTAGAGCTTTTTGATTATAAAGAGTTCCAGGTGGTCTACTCACCGTGTGTCCAAAGACTAACTCATGTGGGGTGAAACCATGAGTTTTATTAGTGGAATTTTTATAGCATATAATTGCATATGGGAGAATATTAATTATAATCAATTAATTAATTAATTAATTAATAAAATGATGATAAAATGGCGCCGACGAAGGTTAACACGCTCTCACCTTCGGGAAGTAAACTTAATAAATATCAATGTTTTTATTGTAAAAAAGCTGTGGAATCATATGTGAAATGTGCAAAGTGCAGTGAACATTTCCATCCTAGCTGTTTGAATCAATCAGCACAAAGGAAATCAACAAAATGTCAACATGAGCTATCCACACAAACTAGAGAAGCAAATCAATATGACCTGGAGGAAAGTGAAGACTTAAACTCTGTACTAAATGACACACTCAATGAGAAATCAGTGATATTTGAAAACAACCTACTGAAAGAGATCAATAGAGACTCACGTGAAAATGTGAGATATTTGAAAGATATCATATCACAGCTAGAAGAAGACAAAATATATCTTCAGAAAAAATTGGACGAGAACGACACGATAAGAAGAGACGAAGGTGAACTCTTTAATAAATTAGCAAAAACAATCAACGCTAACACTAATAAAAACTTGACTGCTATATCTACTGAGATCGCTGAACTCAAACAAAAAATGTGTGGTACTCAAGGAAATAAAAAGGTGACTAATATTATGCAGACTGAAACCAATGCCACCAACAAAAACAACACACAAGATAGTGCAGGAAAAGAATGCGACAAACAGGCAAAAGGGAAATCCCAGGACATGATTCAACGGGCGCATCAATCGAATCAATCGAATCATGTTCTAGAGTCTCACCAGAGTAAAATAATTATGACAGATGTTATAGACCTGAATAAAAACAAGCAAAGTTCCGAGAAATCCCACCAACTTTGTAAAAACAACACCAGGACTTTCCAGAGCATACATCCTCAGGAACCTAATGTGAATCAGGATCTGGAATCTCACCAAAAGAAAATCATGACGAATGTTTTGAGTCTCAACGAAAATGAAGAAAACCTGGATAACGGTTTCACAGAAGTACGGAGAAGGAAAAGGAAACTCAATATAGGCTGCGGAGAAGGTGACAATGTGTTTTATGGAAGGAAAGAGAAACAGAGAAAAATTTGGCTAT
Organism: Phaedon cochleariae; assembly: GCA_918026855.4. Lineage (NCBI taxonomy): Eukaryota > Metazoa > Arthropoda > Insecta > Coleoptera > Chrysomelidae > Phaedon > Phaedon cochleariae. The sequence goes on from OU896708.1 coordinate 33,751,717, forward strand.
TCATAACCAGGGTACCAGACGAGGTCAATGAAAACAGTATCAAGCAATTCATCGGAACTCGTACGAAAACAGAAGAACATTTATTCGAGACAGATATTGATGTTAAAAAGCTTCAAACACACAATACAAAACCAAATAATCAATCCTTCATAGTAGGGGTTGGACCACACATACATGATGAAGTCTATAAGGCAGATTTCTGGCCCAGAAAAATCGCGTTCGGAAGATTCGATTTCCGAAAAGGAAAGCGATCTTTGAATTCAAACTCAGCTGCTGACCATCAAACCCAACCTACCTCTTTTTTAGGCGATTTTCATCACTAAATTGTGATGAAAACGAGAAGAGTGAAAGCAGAGATCCAGAAAATGATGTGCTCAGTGTATTCAACCTCAATGTGCAATGTCTAAAAAACAAAACAAATGAACTTGACGCGTTCTTCAGGAGCAACTGCGAAGATGAAACCTATGATGTGTTGTGTTTGAATGAACACTGGTGTAATGACGATGAGATCAAAAACACACACCTGGATGGTTATACTCTCGCATCCTATTATTGCAGATCTGATTGGATACATGGAGGATCGGTAATATTCGTAAGAAATAATCTTGATTTCTCAATGTTATCAAATATCAATGTTCTATCGAAAGAAAGAGACTGTGAGCTCTCTGCCGTTGAGATTGATCAGTTCAATGTTACGGTAATTTCCATATATAGAGCACCCTCCGGGGACTTTGAAATATTTTGTAACCAAATGGAAAAAGTATTGTCAGCCACAAGCAAACGTTCCAGAATTATTATAACAGGCGACTTCAATGTTCATTTCAATCATGATCATGATAGTAGGAAATTAATATTATGTGACTTACTTGCCTCGTATAATTTTAGGCAAACTATATTTCAAAATACCAGAAAAAACAACTGTCTAGATAATATTTTTCATAAACTTCTCTCATGATGACTACTCCTCTCGCACATTCGATCCACTACTATCTGACCACTCTTGTCAAACCATTCATATCCCAATCATCAAGCCAGTCACAACCAAACAGCACAAGACATGCAGACCAATAACCACTGCTGGTAAAAATATTTTTTATAATTTAGTAGAGAGTTGCTCTTGAGATTTCATTGATAACAAAGCTTTGGATCTGAATCACAAGTTTGAATTATTCATACAAACTCTGATTAAAGCATATGAAACATCCTTTCCTGAAAAAAAAATCACTTGTGCATCTAATAAAATACCAAGCAATAACTGGTTCAATGATGAATTACGTAGCATGAGAGAAAGGTTAAATTTTCTGGTTGAAATATGCAAAAAAAATAACACACTAGACAATCGTACAATAAAAAATGATTATCGTCTACGTTACAGAAAAGCTAGCAAAGAAGCAAAGATAAGGGTGAATGATCATCTCATAAATACTTCAACTAACCCCTCAAAAACAGTCTGGGACTTAATCAACGCGAATAAAACACAAATAAAACCTGAAAGATGCCAACTTACTAGTGATCACTTCATTGAGTACTATGTGAAAGTGGCAGATGATATTGTTGATGAACTCCCAACAAATAATGAGGATCCCTTGCAGTATGTTAAGAATCTTAATCTTCAACAATAAACGAATTTTCACTTCACTGAAGTTAGTTTCAATCAAGTGAGGGACATAATTCATTCACTCAAAAATAGCAGGAGTCGAGATGTTTATGGTTTGAATGTACCTCTGATGAAATTAATCAAAAATATCATAATAATACCTCTCACAAAATTGATAAATGAAGCTATCAGGCTCAACGAATTCCCAGAGTTATTGAAAGTTGCAACTGTTATTCCAATTCTCAAGAAGGGAGACGTTAACGAAGCTTCCAACTACAGACCCATATCTCTCCTTCCGATTTTATCGAAAATTTACGAAAAAATATTAAAAATACAACTAGTATCATATCTTGAAACAAATAATATTTTAAATCAAAACCAATATGGATTCAGAGAGAACTTTGGAACCACTGACGCGATTCTCAACCTAATTGATGTGATTTTGGAGTCTTTTGAGAGAGGAACATACTCAGCTACTGTCTTTTGTGACCTTAGTAAAGCCTTCGACTGTGTATCTCACAGAATATTTGTTGAAAAGTTGCCTAATTATGGTTTCGGCTTTAACAGCATAATGCTTTTAGAAAATAACCTCAAGAATCGTAAACAATCTGTCTTATTTAATGAAAATATATCACAACAATTAGTAATCGAAAATGGAGTACCACAAGGCTCTATTTTAGGGCCTGTGCTATTCCTCATATATATAAACGACTTTCCAATGGCGATGCATAACTTGAGATGTACTCTCTACGCGGATGATACCACTATCTCTACAAGTGGAGCCGAACTAGACAATCTTCTGATACAATGTGGAGATATACAGTCGAAGGCTGCCGCATGGTTTGCAACAAACAAACTAGCTCTGAATCAGACGAAGACAGTAACGATGATATCATCAATGAAAGATCTGACCCACCAATCTGATAACCCGAATTTTGTGAAGTTCCTGGGAATATACATAGATCCAAAACAACTATGGGATGTCCAGGGGAATAACCTAGCAACATCATTAACCAGAACTATATATGCTCTGAGACAACTTCCATTCAAAACGTCCAAACATATCCTACTAACAGCATATTTTGCGCTATTCCACTCGAGAATGATATACGGAATACTCGCTTGGGGACATGCGACAATTTGGCATAGAATCTACCAGCTCCAAAAAAGAGCTGTTAGAATCGTGGGAGGAGTGGGCTATCGTGAAGATGTTAAGAATATATTCATACAGCAAAAAATACTCACTTTACCTTGTGTCTATATTTTGGAATGTGTAACATTTGTAAAAAATAACCCTGATAGATTTACGTTGCATAAAAAAAATCATGATTACCATACTAGATATAGAAATCACATTTATCCAAATTTATTACGCCTGAACAGATCAAAGACTGGAACCTCTTACTATGGTTTGTTGACCTACAATAACTTGAACGAAGATATTAAAGACTTGAGTATGCCTCGTTTCAGATCTGTAATAAAATCGTTTTTGCTGAAGAATGCTTTTCAAAATATTCAAGATATTATTGATTCCATTAAAAATTTGAAAATATGATACTAGTTATGTATAGTGTACTATTTTTTGTTATAAACTTTTATCTTTTTACAATATTTTGTGCCGTGTTTTATACTATTGCAAAATGTTTTTTTTTTGACGATGTAAGATTTCTTGTGAATTTTTAAACAGAATATATACTACTACTACTACTACTACTACTACTATTGAAGAGATGTTCATCTGGGTTCTCTGCCATATTGACACGAATCATTTCGAGGAGTGTGCTATGAAATCTTTCGATAGAGCCGTTTGATTGCGGATGGTTCACGCTAGAGAAAGATATTTTGATGTCGTACAATGAGCATAAGTCTTTCATTAGAGTATTGTCGAATTCTCGTCCGTAATCACAGTGGATTCGTAGGGGGGTTCCAAAATGTTGAGAATATAGAAGAAGGGTGTTTACGACGGATCTAGCGAATTTATCTGGAAGTACGTAAGCTTGTGTAAATTTTGTGAGTTCGTCTCGAATAGTGAGCGCGTAATTTTCAACTGGGACTTCGACAATGTCTATGTTAATTCGTTCAAAAGCAGTATAGGGTGTCTCTGTTATAACTAATGGGTTATTAAGATTTTTCCTACACACTTTGGTTTTGTGACATACTTGGCAATTTTTTATTAAATTTTCAACGTCTTTAGTGATACCGTCCCAATTATATTTTTGTCGTATTCGTCTAATAGTCTCGTTAATACCACGATGTAGATTATTTTTTCCTTTGTGATATTGGTCTAAAATTATGTGTATCTGATCTTGATCTGGTGTTTTGACTACGTTTTGGCATACTTTAATTCTTATATCCTCTTCAGCGAATATAAAACAAAGTTTTTCTTGCATCGGCAACTCGAGGTTGTCTTCGATACAATAGTAATTCAATGGGTCCAACTCATTTCGATTTTTATATAAAGTCAAAAAGAGGTGATCAATCACTGTTTTAGGGTCGTATGTCAGTGGAATTAAGTAATATTTTCGGTTTTTAACTGATTTACTAGAAAGGATATTAATTTTGAGGTTTTGAAAGTCATAGTGTTCTTCGAAAAGACCGTCTATGATGTCATAATGAATTTTAGAGAGTTTATTTTGTTGTATAGGAACGATTATGTGTCTGTTAGATTTGTCTAGTATGTGGCATTGAGAATATTGAACTTTAGAATAGTCTATTAGAGATGTCGTTCTGTATAGGTCTACAAATCTGTTGAATTCGTCTTGTATTATTTCTATTGAGATTTCGGAAGTTTCGTCTTCTGGTGGAGTAGTTTCAGGGTCGTTCGATGATTCTTCAGGAGTTCCTGCAATTGTCGGTTCTTCAGTAGGAGGTTTATTTTCGATAGGGTTCTCAATGATTTCAAGGTCGGAGTCTTCTTCGTTCGAAGGAAGTACTAGAGTTTTCGAATGAAAAGCAACACATTCTTGAATATGATTCACTTTTATGCGAGAGAGAGCATCGGCATTCTTGTTGATTTTTCCTGGTTTGTATATGACTTCATAATGGTATTCCTCAAGTTTGAGGCGCCATCTAGCTAAACGACTGCCAGGATCTTTGATCGAGAAGAGCCAAGTGAGGGGACGATGATCGGTAATCAATTTGAATTTGCGACGGAAGAGGTATGGCCGGAAATGTTTGACTGCCCATACGATTGCGAGCAATTCGCGCTCTATTGTAGAATACTTAGATTCTGCTGCACAAAGGGTGCGGTAGGCATATGCGATAGGGAGATCCTTGCCAATGGGGCCCTGAGAAAGTACAGCACCAATAGCGTATGTGCTTGCGTCGGTGGTGAGAAGAAAAGTATCTTCAAAGTTTGGGTATATGAGAATAGGGGTCGAAATGAGGGTTTGTTTCAAATTATCGAAAGAGTTTTTGCAATCGAAATCAAAGTTGAAGGGCGTGTCCTTCTGAAGTAGTTTAGTGAGGGGCTTCGAAATTTTGACAAAGTTCGATATGAAGCGGCGGTAATATCCGGCGAGACCTAGAAATGATTTGATTTCTTTCTGGTTTTTAGGTTCAGGAAAATTTACGATACAGTCTACCTTAGATGGATTCGGTTTGACTCCGTCACTGGTGATCAAGTGACCAAGATATGCTACCTCCTTCCTAAGGAATTCGCATTTATCTGGTTGTATCTTCAGATTTGCTTTTCGAAGTCGTTCGAATACATCGGTGAGTCGGGAAATATGATCATGAATCGTGGGGGAGTAAACAATGATGTCGTCCATGTAGACGAGACATCTCTCGTTTTGAATGCCCAGGAGAATATTGTCCATTACCCTCTGAAAGGTAGAAGGAGCATTCTTCAATCCAAAAGGCATTCGGACAAACTCATAGTGTCCATTCTCTACCGTGAAGGCGGTTTTGGATATATCATTCGGATCGATCTCGATCTGATGAAATCCAGAGGCAAGGTCGAGGGTCGTAAAATATTGGCATTTGCCAAGTTGGTCGAGGAGATCAGAAATCATTGGCAGGTGAAATCGAAGGACGTATAATGCCTTGCTCAAGCATTTTTGACATTTGATTCTTCACCTCATCTTTGTGGATTTGTGGATATCTATAAGATCGGGTAAAAACGGGTTTCGAGTCTTCAGTGTCAATAGAGTGCTTAATTTCGTTAGTAAATGTCAAGTTGTCACCTTCTAAATAAAATATGTCCTGAAAGTCTAAGCAGAGGTTTGTTACTAGTTCGGTTTCTTCTTCGTTTCAATGTTCTAGGCGTAGTTGATTTTGAATCTCGTTTGTTCTGTCTATGTATACTCTGAGAGTGGCTGTGAATAAATCAATAGGGTTTCCAGCTCTAACAATGCGTCCTATTTCTGGATCGAGTCCTGCGAGCAAAGTATTCATTGTGACTGTTTTTCTTCTATGGATAGCAGTTGTTTATTAATTGAAGCGTGCATTTTAGCGTTGTGCGTCTGTAGTCTATTTATAAAAACTAGAGGCGATTCTCCAGGTAACTGATGGATACGCTGGAGATCTTGTATCAAAGAAGCTAAATCACGACTGTCATCAAAATATTGATTTAATAGTGATCTTATTTCTTCCCATGCCTGGGGATTTCTAGAGCTGATCAATTCGGCTGCTTTTCCTCTTAATTTATTTCTAATATGGAGAACTGTGAGTAACTTTTGGTCGCGAACCGCCATGCGGTAAGCAGTATTACACGCATTTAGAAAAGTTGTAAGAAATATTTGATCACCGTCATATTCCGGTACTATACAGAAAATTTCGTTCAACTTGTACGGTTCGACTTCGTCTTGATGGGTAGGTGTTGGTGGAGGTGAGTCAGGCATGATTGATTGGAAAATATTGAATCGACAATAGAATTGGTTAAATACAAAAAAATAGGAATTATAAAAATAGCGAGATGATTCGTTTGAGTTCTTACTGGTAGATTGTTCTCATTTGGAGGATGAATTCCGGCTTCACGAGCGTTGCTCCAGCGGAGTTAGCATGCGCGTGTTCTTCGGCTGTTGAAGAGACCGTCCTTCCGAGATGATTGCTTCTTGAGATTGATTTTTCGAGTGGGTCGCTATTCTGGGTGGTTGTAGGTTTCTTCCTTTGAAGGATTAGGATCCAACACCCTCGGTTAGGCTGTCCCTGTTCCGTGGATGTGAAGGAATCCTACCGACTGCGCCAATTTGTTAAATCACTTGAAGCACTAAACACTTTTTAAAAACAATTTATTTGAATGAGCTACAATTTGAATTGAATTAGTACAATGTAAAATTAGATATTGACGAGAGCTTGGCTTGAGTAGAACTGATTCTTCGCAGTGCAACGATGTAGCATCTAAGTTCTGAGGATGTCGAGTCAGCAGACACGTGTGTGTCTTTGGTTACTACTTAGCCTTGAAGTCATCAGTAATGTGATACTCCTGAGATGGTACTTGCACAAGTATTCCTAGTATATGATGAAAATATTCATATAACATGCATACAGTTGAAGCAGATATGTTCGCAGTGACCATATAAGATGACTTTGGAGGGTATATAAAAAGTACAATAGGCAGATAGAGATGCATCGACTTCAGCGTAGTGCACCCTCTATCTCCCTATCCTATCATCTCACATGGACACTAATGAAGCAGAAAGGTTAACATTGACTATATGAGACGATTCCCAAGCGGGTATAACGCACACAGCTTGCAGAACAAAAAACTTCGACTTTGACTATGTCCACACTGTAACTCTGCAGTCTCGAATCTGACATGCATATAGTTAATGCAGATACGATTGCAGTGACCGTAAAAGATGACTTTGAAGGGTATATAACGAGTTCAATAGGCAAATGAAGATACATCGACTTCATCGTTGTGCACACTATATCTCTCTATCCTATCATCTCACATGGACACTATTGAAGCAGACAAGTTCGCAATGACCATACGAGTCGACTTCCAAGCAGGTATAACGCACACAGCTTGCAGAACAAGAAACTCCAACGTCGACTATGTTTCCATTGTCACTCTGCAGTCTAGCTGACATGCATACAGTTGCAGCAGATATGATCGTGGTGACAATATAAGACGTCTTTGAAGGGTATATATCAAGTACAGTAGTCAGATGAAGATACATCGACTTCATCGGTGTGCACACTCTATATCTCTATCCTATCAACTCACATTGATACTATTGAGGCAGACGAGTTCATGATGACCATATGAGACGACTTCCGAGCGGGTAAAACGCACACATTTTGCACAACAAGAAACTTCGACTTCGACTATGTTCACACTGTAACTCTGCAGTCGAGCATCTGACATGCATACAGTTGATGCAGAAACGATTGCAGTGACCGTATATGACGACTTTGAAGGGATTATAATAGGTACAATAGGCGAATAATGGAGATACATCGACCTCATCGTCTTACATACTATATATCTCAATTCTATCATATCACATGGACACTATTGAAGCAGACAAGCTCGCAATGACCATACAAGACGACTTCCAAGCAGGTATAACGCACACAGCTTGCAGAACAAGAATTTTCGACTTCGACTATGTTTAGATAGATAGATAGATAGATATCCTTTATTAGTTCCTTTAAAATACCTTTTTTAGGTGTAGAACATGTCAATATGATCAAGTATGTAATAATAAAAATGATAATAATAATAATAATGATAATAATAATAATAAAAAACAATGAATTGAAATCATGAATATCATAACTACATTAAAAACAGAAGAAAATGTGAGTATATAAATAAGCTTGGTGATGAATCACTCATTGTCTACATCTAAAGGTAAAAAAACAAACAAACAAAACAAACAAAAAATTGGATAAGAGTGTTATCACAGTCATAAAATCACTATAACTTATATATAAAATGAAACAGTGTGCTAGAAATTAATAAATATCTACTCTAATGTATCTGTGAAATACTCGTCAAGTGTATAATATGCTTTTTTAAAAAGCAGGTTTTTCAATTCAATTTTCAGCTTTCTAATGGGCTGTGTTCTTAATGATTCGGGTAATTTGTTATATATGTTGATCAATGAGAAGGGAATATTTTTTTGTATATATGCAAAGTTGGACCTGATATTTAGAAGATTGTTTTTATTTCCAGTGTTATGTCTGTGTTTTCTGTCATAGCATGTGAAAAACTCCATGTTTTCAGTTACAAACATGACTGCTTCATAGATCAATAAACTAATCAAACTAAGAATCTTCTTATCCACGAATAAAGACCTACAACTACTTCTTTGTGAAACATTGAAAATATTTCGTAGACAACGTTTTTGCAGTATGAATATCTTCTTGACATCCATAGATGTTCCCCAGAAAATTATACCATATCTAATACGACTTTGAACGTAGGCATAATATGCCAGCAAAGCTGCATCTATAGATATATTTTGTGAGACGACTTTCAAAGCATAGCAGTATCTCGATATTTTTTTAGAAAGTTCACTAATATGGCATTTCCAATTTAGCTTCGAATCAAGCGTGATACCTAAGAATGAAAGTTTAGAAACGGGATACAAGGAAGTTGTGCCATGGTTGAAGCTGTCCTCGTCAATTTTTTGTGTGAAAGGAATTATTTGGGTCTTACTATTATTCAGCTTCAGATTATGCATTGAAAAATATTCCTCCAGTGTATTCAAAGTTCTAGTGATATTGCATCGTATTGATTGTCGATCATCAGAGCTGAATATGATCGAGCAGTCATCTGCATATTGAACCATATATTCTTCAACAACTTCAGGTACATTATTGGCATAAAGTGAATACAACAGGGGGCCCAGTACTGATCCTTGAGGTACACCTCGAGTAATCAGTAGTTTTTCAGATATAAAGTGGCCATCTTTATTCAATTCTGTCACACACTGATACCTGTTCTTGAGATAAGAAGTAAGAAGATTGAGTGCTAACCCTCTGATGCCATAAAGAGACAGTTTTTTAGCTAGTAAGAGGTGGTCTACACTATCGAATGCCTTAGATAGATCCAGATTGACAGTAGTGGTTACATGCTTCTCATTCAGAGATTCGATTACTTTACATAATGCCTGATAAGTAGCACGAATTGTTGATTCTTTCTTCCTGAATCCATTTTGTCTATCACATAAAAGATTGTTAGATTCCAGAAAGTTAGTCTGTTACACTGTAACTCTGCCGTCAAGCATCTGACATGCATAGAGTTGAAGCACATACGATGTCAGTGACCGGATAGACGACTCTGAACGGTATATGATGAGTTCAATGGGCGAATGAAGTAACATCGACTCCATCGGTGTGCACACTCTATCTCTATTCTATCATCTCACATGGATACTATTGAAGCAAACGAGTTCGCAATGCCCAACATATGAGATGACTTCTAAGCGGGTATAACAAACAAAACTTGCAGAACAAGAAACTCCGACTACGACTATGTTCACACATGAACTCTGCAGTCAAGCTTCTGACATGCATACAGTTGGAGCAGATATGATCGCAGTGACCATATAAGACGACTTTGGACGGTATATAGCAAGTACAATAGGCAGATAGAGATACATTGACTTCATCGGAGTGCACACTCTATATCCCTATCCTATCATCACACATGGACACTATTGGAGCAGAAAGGATCGCATTGACCATATAAGATGACTCCCAAGCAGGTATAACGCACACAGCTTTCAGAGCAAAAAACTTCGACTTTGACTATGTCCACACTGTCACTATGCAGTCTCAAATCTGACATGCATACAGTTGATGCAGATACGATTGCAGTGACCATATAATACGACTCTAGAGGATATATAGCGAGTACATCAGGCAAATAAGAAAACATGGACTTCATCGTCGTACACACTATATCTCTCTATCCATCCATCAAACATGGAAACTATTGAATGAAGCAGATACCATTGCAGTGACCGTATGAGACGACTTTGAAGGGTATATAACGAGTACAATAGGCAAACGAAGATACATCGACTTTATCGTTTTTCACACTGTATCTCTCTATCCTATCATCTTACATTGACACTATTGAAGCAGACGAGTTTGCATTGACCATATAAGACGAGTTTTAAGCGTGTATATCGCACACAGCTTGCAGAACAAAAAACTTCGACTATGTTTACACTGTAATTCTGCAGTCTAGCATCTGACATGCATACAGTAGAAGCAGATACCATTGCAGTGACCGTATAAGACGACTTTGAAGGGTATATAACAAGTACCATAGGCAAACGAAGAAACATCGACTTCATCGTTCTGCACACTATATTTCTCTTACCTACCATCTTACATTGAAACTATTGAAGCACACGAGTTCGCATTGACCATATAAGACGACTTTCAAGCTTGTATAACGCATATAGTTCGCAGAACAAGAAACTTCGACTTCGACTATGTTTACACTGTAACTATGCGGTCTAGCATCTGCCATGCATACAGTTGAAGCAGATACGATTGCAGTGACTGTATAAGATGACTTTGAAGGGTATATAACGACTTCAATAGGCAAATGAAGATACATCGACTTCATCGTTGTGCGTACTATATCTCTCTATCCTATCATCTCACATGGACACTATTGAAGCAGACGAGTTCACAATGACCATACGAGACGACTTCCAAGCAGGTAAAACGCACACAGCTTGCAGAACAAGAAACTCCGACGTCGACTATGTTTCCACTGTCACTCTGCAGTCTAGCATCTGACATGCATACAGTTGCAGCAGATATGATCGTAGTGACCATATGAGACGTTTTTGAAGGGTATATACAATAGGCAGATGAAGATACATCGACTTCATCGGTGTGCACACTCTATATCTCTATCCTATCAAGTCACATTGACACTATTAGAGCAGACGAGTTCCTGATGCCCATATGAGACGGCTCCCAAGCATGTATAACGCACACAACTTGCACAACAAGAAACTCCGACTCCGACTAAGTTTACACTGTAACTCTGCCGTCAAGCATCTGGCATGCAAACAGTTGAAGCAGATACGATGGCAGTGACCATATAGACGACACTGAACGGTATATAATGAGTTCAATAGGCGAATGAAGTTACATCGACTCCATCGATGTGCACACTCTATCTATATCCTATCATCCCACATGGATACTATTGAAGCAAACGAGTTCGCAATGCTCATATGAGATGACTTCTAAGCGTGTATAACGAACACAACTTGCAGAACAAGAAACTTCGACTACGACTTTGTTTATACATAAACTCTGCTGACATGCATGAAGTTGGAGCAAATATGATCTTACTGACCATATAAGACGACTTTGGAGGGTATATAAAAAGTTCAATAGGCAGATAGAGATACATCGACTTCATCGAAGTGCACACTCTATCTCCCTTCCCTATCATCTCACATCGACACTATCGAAGCAAAAAGGTTCGCATTGACCATACAAGATGACTTCCAAGCGGGTATAACGCACACAGCTTGCAGAACAAAAAACTTCGACTTTGACTATGTCCACACTGTGACTCTGCAGTCTCAAATTTGACATGCATACAGTCGATGCAGATACGATTGCAGTGACCATATAATACGACTCTATAGGGTATATAGCGAGTACACCAGGCGAATGGGGATACATAGACTAACACACTATATCTCTCTATGCTTTCATCTCACATGGAAACTATTAAAGCAGACAAGTTCGCATTGACCATATAAGACGACTCCCAAGCGGGTATAACGCACACAGCTTGCAGAACAAGAAACATCGACTTCGAATATGTTTACATTATAACTCTGCAGTCTAGCATCTGACATGCATACAGTTGAAGCAGATATGATCGCACTGACCAAATGAGACGACTTTGGAGGGTATATATAGCAAGTACAATAGGCAAATGAAGATACATCGACTTCATCGGTTTGCACACTCTATCACTCTATCCTATCATCTCACATAGATACTATTGAAGCAGATGAGTTTGCGATGCCCATATGAGACGACTTTCAAGCGGGTATAACGCACACAACTTGCACAACAAGAAACTTCGACTTCGACTTTGTTTACACTGTTACTCTGCCATCTAGCATCTGACATGCAAACAGTTGAAACATATACGATTGCAGTAACCATATAACTCAGATAGCACGGGACGTCCCGAAGACGTCCATTTTAGGTCTATTTTTGGTCTGAACGTCCAGGACCTTCCATGGACGTTTTTAAGACGTCCATTATTGGATATACTCCGGACGTCCAGAAAGAGACGTCTTTAAAACGTCCAATTTACAGACTCTCACGGTATATCAGTTCAAATTAATATAAGTAGGTAGGTATATATTAATTTCAAAATCAGAATTATTGAATTGAATATGGACATAAATGATGTCAAAAAATATATTATATATCAGCTGTATCAATATATTGGATTTCATTTTATAATAATATTGTTACGTTATTCGGGTGCAGAAGCGAACACGACACTATTTATTTTCGAACTGATTTATTTGAACTATAGAAACACTAATTTATAACGAACTTAGAACTACTATTTATGTAAAACGATTCATATCACCCGGTATATAACTGTCTTTCTGACACTCGCTGCTCGACTGCCTGACAGCAGTTGTTCGGCGGTCTTATATATGAGAACACATGGCAGGCCTTGGTCGAGAACGTTCTCGAATGATTTTCCGTCTCCTTCTTTTTGTTCTAGAAGCTTCTTAGAACAAAACCTCTCTCTCTAATTGTTCCATCGATTGTTTCCAGAACATTCCAGAATCTTCTGTGACGTTATTTGTCACTGCGGCATATATTGAGTGTTCGGAAATATGCTGGTGTATGTAGGAATCATTAAGAGGTTGGAGAGCAATCGGGGATGCGTGATACAGGATGATCGTTGTACTCCTGCCTTCCTGCTGATGTTTCTAGAGCCCCTCCAAGGGGAATATCATTACACTGCCCCCTCCTTAAAACGCATTCCTCCTGGAATGCATTCTGATCACTATGAAGATAGGGACAACTGGTTTCATTTCTACAACGTGCAGTATGGTAGAAATAGCATGGTACTGTCTTCTCTCTTGAAGTTCCCTTGGAGTTCCAGCAGCATACCAGAATTTCAACTCCGGTGAATCTAAATAAAACCTCTAGCATGTTCCTTACAATTCTCCAATTCAAGCCATCCAGTCCACACCCCAGCTTCGGAACAGCTATCTTTTGTATGTCCTTCTCGAGTATGATGCTTCGCAAGTCGACTAGTGTCTCCCAGAGGTCCTTGTAAGTGGGTTTCTCAGAAGATCTTGCTTTCGTTATAAGATAAAACACAGACCTTCTTCCTTCAGCGCTGATATCTTCTATTTCTAGTGCTCGACCGACGGAGGGACCTTGTTGACGAAGCTATTCTAACTTCCCGAACTTCCTCATGAACTTGTTCGCTATTCCTTGAGACATCTGAAGATCCTCGGCGACGCAGTGAGCTAGTGCGTATTCTACAGGGATGGCAAAAAGGTCGCGGGGCTCTTCCTTGGTGACGCCAAACCTTGCTTTTGATGAACCACTGTATGTCCCAATGAATTCGTCGAATGTAAGCTCTTTTTCTTCCGGACAAAGTTGTTGAACTTGTTGATCTTGTGTTCCCTCGAATGGTGCTAGTCTGTTGAAATGAACGACTCTTGGTTTGCCACTTGGTTCTTTACTGATGCGATAGATGACATCGTTGATCTTCTTCTTGACAGTATAAGGTCCTTCCCAAGATTTCTGTAGTTTTGGACGAATACCTCGTCTCCTTTGTGGATTGTACAACCACACCAAGTCTCCTTCTGCGTATCCTGCACCCCCAGCTCTGATGTCGTATCGGTCTTTCATGCGATCGCTGGCGATTTTCAGATTAGAGCGAACCAATTCGTGAATATCGTTCATTTTTTTTATCAGATTCGTGACGTAATCTTCCCCCACTATGTCCTCACCAGGTCTACATCCGAAGACCAAGTCACATGGAAGCCTCATCTCTCGTCCAAATAGAACCTTCGCCGGAGTCTGTCCTGTAGATTCCTGTACTGCAGATCTGTAGGCCATCAAGAAGAAAGGAATATGTTGATCCCAGTCTTGTTGGTGTTGATCTACGACTTTGCAGAGATACCTCCCTATGGTTCGGTTCATTCGCTCCACCATGCCATCTGACTGTGGATGCAATGGAGTTGTTCTTGTTTTCTTGATTCCTAACTTCTCGCTCATCTTCTTGAACACTTCACTCTCAAAGTTCCGGCCCTGATCTGAGTGAAGTTCCAATGGCACCCCAAAACGACTGATGAGTTGATTCATTAGGACATCGGCGACCGTTACGGCTTCCTGGTTAGGGATCGCATACGCTTCTACTCACTTGGTGAAGTAGTCCATGCAGACAAGGATGTATTTATTTCCATTATCAGTCACTGGAAACGGCCCCGCAATATCCATGGCAATCCTCTCGAAAGGGCTTCCAACATTGTACTGTCTCATGGGTGCCCTTGGTTTACGATGAGGCCCATTGCTGGCAAAGCACACGGTGCATTTACGGCACCACTCCTTGACGTCGTCACTGCAGTTCACCCAGTAGAAAGGCTCTCGTACCCGCTGCAGTGTCTTCTTCACTCCTAGATGTCCCCCTGAAGTTCCATCATGTACATATCCAAGTACTTCCGACACTCGGCTCCTAGGAATGACCAACTGCATCCGATTATCCGACCCATCATTGCTCTCGAGATTCCTCTTGAGCAGGTCATCTTCTTATACCAAGGAGTCCCACTGACTCCAGTACGCCTTCAAAGTCTGTGAAGATGGTGCTACTTCTTGCCAAGAAGGGCGGCGATTCGCTTTCTTCCATTCTCGAAGCTTCCGAAGTTCTGGGTCCTTTTCTTGCTCTTGCTTGATTGCCGCAGGTAACCAATCTCCATTGACAACGGTGGTTCTATAAAGGACTGCTTCCTTATCCTCCAAACGACTGCAATGTGAGCACTCAGGTGGACATGGCCTTCTGGACAATGCATCTGCATTCTTATGGCTTGTCCCCACTCGGTGTGCTATCTCGAAGTCATATTCCTGGAGCCTCTCGATCCAACGAGCTACTTGGCCTTCGGGGTTCTTGAAATTCAGGAGCCACTTCAATGCAGCGTGGTCCGTCCTGAGAAGGAATTTTCGCCCATAGAGGTACTTATAGAAATGCTCCACTGATTTCACCATGGCCAATAGTTCCCTCCTGGTAACGCAGTAGTTTCGTTCTGCCTTCGATAGCACCTTGCTGAAGTAACCGATGACTCGCTCTTGCCCATCTTGATACTGCGAAAGGACTCCACCAATGCCGATATTACTGGCATCTGTGTCAAGAATGAATTGTCCTTGTGGAAGTGGATACCCAAGAATCGGTGTCGTGGTCAAGCGTTCCTTCAGAGCATCAAAGGCGACCTGGCATTCTGGATCCCAGTGGAAGGGGCGTGCTTCCTCGGTGAGACGAGTCAGAGGCTTTGCAATATCCGAAAACATTCGAACGTAACGTCGATAATAAGTGCAGAGTCCAAGAAAGCTCCTGAGTTGATGCTTATCTGTTGGTACTGGCCATTGCTTCACTGCTCGTACTTTCTCAGGGTCGACTTCCACACCCTGCCTTCCTACGACGTGTCCCAAGTAGTTAACCCGTTTCTGCAGCAGATGACATTTCTTCAGATTGAGTGTGAGGTTTGCAGCCTGAAGTCTCTTGAAAACTTCCTCTAGGTTAACCAGATGTTCTTCAAAAGTTTTACCGATCACGATGATGTCATCCAAATAAACTAGGCATGTCTTCCAGGAGAGTCCCCTTAACACATTCTCCATGATTCGTTCGAAGGTAGCCGGAGCATTGCAGAGTCCGAAATGCATGACCTTGAATTGCCATAACCCAGTGCCAATGGTGAAAGCTGTCTTTTCCTTATCTGCCGGATCCATTTCCACCTGCCAATATCCACTTTTCAGGTCCAGAGTGGAGAAAAGATTCGATTCCGCCAACGTGTCGAGTGTGTCGTCAATTCGAGGCAAAGGATAGCTGTCCTTCTTCGTCACGTTGTTCAATCGGCGATAGTCCACACAGAAACGAGTGTTTCCATCTTTCTTCCTTACTAGTACCACTGGTGAAGCCCAAGGACTATGGGATGGCTCGATTACCCCGTCTCGTTCCATTTCCTGGATGATCTTTTCTGCAATTTCTCTCTTGGCCTGTGGTAATCTTCGGGCTGGTTGACGAATCGGTCTGGTATCTCCCGTATCAATTTTGTGACTGACGATGTTGGTTCTACCTGTTTTTCCATTGGCAGGTATGAAAATGGATCTATACCTCTGCAGTAACTCGGTTAACTTCTTCTTCTGTCGGTTGTTGAGTGAGTCGTTCGCGGCAGAGATGAGTTCTTCATACTTGCCGGCCTCATCAGTGGTTGCTGTCACCTGGTGGATTATGGAGGCAGCCGGGACACAGGTTCCAATCTTCGTCCCTTTGCCAATCATCACAGGGTAATTATTTATGTTGATAAATCGAACAGGTACATGGTCGTCTGCTGACAGTAAAGCCTTGCCGACTAAGATTCCTCGTCCGACTTCTTCATCATGGTTCCAGGGTTCCATGATGATGGGACTGCCTTGCTTCAATATACCCTCAATCCGAGCTGCTACAATAGTCTCACTCCGTCTCGGTAACAGTACGTCCTCTTCTAACGTTACCCCTGCCGCTACCTCCACTCGTGGATGCAAAAAGATCTTTTCGGCACCCACCTTGAGTGTTCTGCTTCTGAAGTCCAGTTGAATTCCTTGCGCACCCATGATGTCCATTCCCAGAATAACATCTTCTTCAATATCTGCCATGATAGCTCGATGTGGAAATTTGACGGTCCCAATCGATATATCCACATCGATTTCCCCATAAACGGTGGCAGCTTCACCCGAAGCAGTTCTCAGACGCCATCTTGAGTTCAGAAGTTGCTTTCTTGAAGACGTCAGAAGTCCACGTCGCAGGATTGTCTTCGATGCACGAGTATCCACCAACAATGCGCATTTCTTTCCGTCGATCAGTCCATCTACGTAGACGCTGCTGTTATCACGCCGTAGGGATGCCACAAAGATGAGAGGGTCTTGAGAATGACGGGTCGAAGCTGCCCCCTCGAAGTCGACCCGCTCTAGTTTTCCTGCGGCTGCGTGGAAGATGATCCTTCCTCAGCAACCTGTTCCGCACGTTTACAAGCTCTCTGGAGGTGGCCCAACTCCCCGCAATTCCAACAACGTACCGGTCTTCTCTTCTTATTCCAGAGGCCCTGGATGGCGTTGATTAAGGCTTCAGTAGGATCTTGCTTGGTATTTTCAGCTATGTTTCCGCTGTCGTTCATTGCTCGGACTCTCGCTGATCCTCGGGAAGCTTCTGCTGCGGCCTCGATCTCAAGCGCAGCTGCCAGAGCACTGGTGAGGTCTTTTGGTCGAGTCAGGCGTACTGCTTTCTGCATTTCGATATCCCGCAATCCATCCACGAACGTTTGAACAGCTAGACATTCCATAAGGGACTCTGGGGCTGACGGGTAGGCACAGTGGACTTATCGGGCTACATCCACTTCGAATTCTTGAAGACTCTCGTTGGCTCTCTGTCGACGGCTCTTCATTTGTGATTGAAACACTTGCTGCAGATGTTCATGGCCATATCGCATGTCGAGACGTTTGACGAGATGATCGTAGCTATCGACTTCACCTTCCGGAATGGCTTGCAAGATGTTCAATGCATCACCCCGTAGAGCTACTGTTAGAGCCACAACCTTGTCCTTGGATGTCCACCCATTGGCTTTGGAAGCTGCTTCGAACTGCTTCAGATAGTTCGGCCACGATGTTTTTCCATCAAATGTAGGTGGTTTTACTCGATTAGTAGTCACTGCATCTGGCCCTACTGTGGTTTCAATGAGTCGTTGACCATTTCCAGACTTCTCCAGCAAAGATCTCCTTTCTATTTCGAACTGCAGCTTCTTCTCCAATTCTTCTATCTGAGTGATTAATTGGGTTGAAACCTGAGCAATAATCTTATCCTGCTGAGACGCGATCTGTTCTTGCTGAGCAACGATCTGTTCTTTCTGAGCAACGATCTGTTCTTGCTGAGCAGCGATCTGAGTCAGAACCTCTTCCTGATGTGTTGATATCTGGGTCAATACTTCTTCTCGATGGGCAGATATCTGAGAGGAAATCTGATCTTGCTGAGCAGAGAACTGAGCTAGTACCTCTTTCTGAGCTAATATCTCTTCCCGTTGAGCCGATATCTGATCCAATACCTCTTGTCATTGAGCTGAGATTTGTGATGCGATCTGATTTTGCTGAGCAGTAATATGTGCCAGAACTTCTTCTCGCTGATTTGCCATCTGATCAGCAATATCCTGTCGCTGAGCCGCAATCTGGTCCGTGATCTTCTCCTGCTGAGCCACCATCTGGCCCGTGATCTTCTCCTGCTGAGCCACCATCTGGTCCGCAATGTCCTGTCGCTGAGCCGCTATCTGGTCCGTGATCTTCTCCTGCTGGGCCACCATCTGGTCTGCAATGTCCTGTCGCTGCGCAGCTATGTCCTGTCGCTGAGCCGCTATGTCCTGTCGCTGAGCTGCTATCTGTTCCGAGATCCCAGCCAACATCGATTCCGCTGAAGCTGGTTCCTCGAAGGTGAACGTCTCTGGATCTTGACCCACGCTCACCATATACTCTATGAGACGATGCTGAAGTGTAGCCTTGATCCCTGTTGTGTCGAGATCTCTCTCCTCCAACTCGCGTTTCAAGTCCACCACTCTCAACTCGTGTAGTTTCTTCATTGCAACGGTCTGTTTACTTCACACTGAAATATCCCACACTTCTGACACCAATTGTTACGTTATTCGGGTGCAGAAGCGAACACGACACTATTTATTTTCGAACTGATTTATTTGAACTATAGAAACACTAATTTATAATGAACTTAGAACTACTATTTATGTAAAACGATTTATATCACCCGGTATATAACTGTCTTTTTGACACTCGCTGCTCGACTGCCTGACAGCAGTTGTTCGGCGGTCTTATATATGAGAACACATGGCAGGCCTTGGTCAAGAACGTTCTCGAATGATTTTCCGTCTCCTTCTTTTTGTTCTAGAAGCTTCTTAGAACAAAACCTCTCTCTCTAATTGTTCCATCGATTGTTTCCAGAACATTCCAGAATCTTCTGTGACGTTATTTGTCACTGCGGCATATATTGAGTGTTCTGAAATATGCTGGTGTATGTAGGAATCATTGAGAGGTTGGAGAGCAATCGGGGATGCGTGATACAGGATGATCGTTGTACTCCTGCCTTCCTGCTGATGTTTCTAGAGCCCCTCCAAGGGGAATATCATTACAATATTATGAATTTAAAATATTTATGATTTTAAATGATTTGTACCTACTTATATATAGTTATGTTGAATTATATTACTTCAATCACATAATACCTATACAATTTGACCATTCTTAAACTCACACTGAAGTATTCATACAAGCCGCGCTTTCATATAAAAATTTGATTGAATCACTGAATATGTAAAGCAACAGTAGAATGCATGCGCGCTCAGCGTTGCCAGTCCTACTATTTTAGCAGTAGATCTACTGTTTTTATCTCCGTTCTACTGTTCAACTATTCAAGGCAATGGTCTGATTGGTTATGTTTTGATATGACATAACTACCTTATATGCAACAATGAAAAATCAATGGGACATCACAGTAAGAAGATGTATGATAAAAATATACTCCAACTATCATAATCAGTCTGATTGGTGAAAATTCGCTTTTATTTCCAATCTAATTGCGGTTTTTACAAATTTTATTTTTTATTTCATTATTTTTTGTTATTCTTCGTTCGATTTTTGATAGGTATAGAGACCGAGCATGATTTTTTTTTCGTTTATTATAAAAGTGACCATGTTTTTTCATTTATGATACCAAATTGTGATGATTATCAAAATCGTCTGTTCAGTTTTGATGATCTACTGTTTTTTCCCCACCCATCTACTGCTCCGACAAATCTTTATCCGGCAACACTGTGCGTGTTACGTGGAACGAAAACGTAAGATAATGGGAAAAGGAAATGGAAAGATGGCGTCCGTCAGTTGACCACTGCCGAGTGCCGATTCAACTGTGATTCAGGTCCAAGGAAATTCTGAACTTTTCGGGTTATTTGACTGTAAAAGCAGTGAATGAGTGAAATCTTTGCGGATATCATCTATCAACTGGTGAACTTTGATCTCGAGTTCCATCGAGATGTTTATTTGTGCTAACAGCAGCATGAAGGCAAGTATGGCTATGCGGTGAAACGGGGTTCTCAGGGGGGTTTGAAGAAAAAAGACCGGTTCTGTTTGAGGTACCCACACCAGGTTTAATTCACGATCCCTATACGTCCCCGGTGAATACAGAGCAAGGGGAAGTTTATAGTGGCACTATGCAATTCTGCAAACTAATATATACTAGTTTCAGGACCAAGTCCGGCATAGCACAAACACGTGCTTCATATCAAAAAAGTAAGATTAATAACTCACCTAATAAATACAGGCACGATTGACAAATATACCGGGAATCCCGATAGTCGAATCTGGAACCACTCGCATTCACTAATTATACAGAGAATTTGCAGTGATGATTAATTATTCGGTTTCTAATTCATGACGCGCACTGATGGACAACCAATTGTTGAAAAAGACCAACACTCGAACAGATTCTTCCAGAACAAGTCAAAGGTTTTTGCGAGGTTTTTTACCAACCTGGTAGGTGCGAGAGAAACAGCAAAATTCAAAAATAGTACCTGTCAACTTATTCGAGTTAGGCAACCATCCACGCATTTGGTTGTGCCGAGGGTTGCCTATGCCTGGCAGATGATAAATAATATTTATAATATCAACAGAAAAGGAAAAGAGATCGACGACCGAGATGCCCTAACAGCTGATTGACTCGACAGGTGCGACGACCTTCTGCAATAAAAAGTGCGAATCGGTAAAAAACAATGAATTAGGGAAATCGCAAAATATACCCGGTGGACACGTAAACCATAATTATACGGTGGCTGAGGTAAGAGAGAGTTAACAATGTTGTTTTGCTACATCGCGCCCCCCCTCGTACGTGAATTCCGGACCAAACGGAAATTCAGGTAGGTAAGTGATATTTTTTTATATGGGTGGCATGAAACATCCCTCGTTCCACGTCACTGTCGATATGGCACAAGACGTACACGTCCCTACTTAATAATTTCTTCACGCGATAGGGTCCCTCGAACAACAATAACATTTTTTTTGTTTCAGCGCGAAGGGCAGACGAAAGATTATTGGCTTTTAAAAGGACCAGATCCCCGGGCTGAAAATGTTGGTACACCCGACCTGGGTGTGATATCGCTCGACGCTCTGCTCGCGATTTGAAAGTGGCTTCTGCCAAGATGAGTTTATCAGCATGACTAATTTCGTAGTCCGCAGGAGAGGCAAAATGTTCAGGTAATAACTTCGTTCTACTCGTCCCAAATTGCAGTTCATTTGCGGAAAATCCGGTAGATTCGTGGATTACCGAATTCATGATTTCGGCAAAGTGTTGGATATCACCTGCCCATTTGGAATGTTTATCATGGCAGTAGGTTCGCAGAATCCTACCAATTTCCTTCATGCAACGTTCGAAAGGGTTCGCGGCGGCATGTCTGACGGAAATATATACTAAACGGACCCCTAAGCTCTGGAAGGTGTCCTTCCAAAGTCGGGAGGTAAACTGGGTCGCATTATCGTGCAAGATTCGCTTAGGCAGGCCATGAGTGGGGAAATATTGTTGGGTGATCCTGTTTACCATTGCTCGCGAGGTAATTTTCTTCAACGGATACAGGGTGATGTGTTTCGTAAAGACATTCAGTACAACGAAAATGTAGGACACCCCTCCTCGGCCTTTTATCAATGGGCCGAGAACGTCAACGGCTAATAAATCGTCCTTTCCAGAAGGGATGATCTGTAATTGAGCAGGATGAGGTAATTGCGATATTTTCGCCTTCTGGCAAATGTCACAGCAGCGAATATATTTCTTGATGGTACGCTGCATGTTTGGGAAATAAACTTCATCCCTTAAGGCCACCCAAGTTTTATATATACCATAGTGCCCCAAAGTTACATGATAGTTCAAAATGAAGTCCTGAACCAGGTTTTGGGGAACACATAACAGAAGTTTATTTTCATTTTCACCCCTTTTGAAAAGAAGTTCATTGTGAAGTAAAAATGTTTGACTAATTTTCTCATCTGAACGCAGTTTATTTTTTATTTCACATAATTTTTCGTCGCTGGCTTGATACTCTCTTATTTTTTTCAAGTCCTTAAGAAATGGTTGAGGCAAACGGAGCAAAGCTATTTGAAAACACTTGTCTGCTGGCGTGGGAAGCCTTACGCAAGCATACCGAGAAAGGGCGTCGGCTATGAGGTTCTCGCGGCCCTTGCGATGCACGAATTTGATCTGATATTCCTGTAAGGCTAATGCCCAACGTGTTATTCGCGGGGATAACAAACGGCAGGAATTCAAATACGTCAGAGTCTTGCTGTCGGTGACCACAGTAAATTCCTTTCCCAAAAGGTAAGTTCGCCAACGTTGGATTGCCCAAAGGGCGGCTAGGACCTCCTTCTCATTAGAGTGGTACCTGCGCTCACGTTCTAGCAACAATCGACTACACCAGGCAACGACGCGTTTCTCGTCCCCGATTATCTGGTATAACTGTGCGGCAATACCAAAATCGCTAGCATCCGTCGCTATAAAAAATGGTGACGATAAATCAGGGTGGTATAGAAGAGTAACATTTTGTAATTCTTTCTTGAGAAGCTGGAAAGCGTCCTCATGAACGGATTCCCACTTCCAGCGCTGATTTTTGCGCAAAAGGGCGGTGAATGGTTCTGAAAAGGTAGCGAATTTTGGTGAAAAAGATCTGTCGTAATTACAGAGTCCCAAAAATCGTTGTAGTTCCTCTACATTTTTCGGACGGGTATAATCGGCAATAGCCTGAACTCTTTGTGGGTCCGGACGCACTCCGGTTGCGCTAACAATAAAGCCTAAAAAGTCCATTTCGGTCTGGAAAAATTGACATTTTGAAATTTTTATTGTAAACCCGGCTTTTTCAAGACGGCTAAACACCCTTTCCAGGTGATCTAAAAGCTGTGAAAAAGAGTCGGACATAACAAGGACATCATCAACATACGTTAACAAAAAATCTGCGAATTCATCGCCGAACACCTTATCCATGGCGCGGGTAAATGAACTGACGGCCGTACATATTCCGAAAGGGAGGGAGGTGAATTGGTAAGTCTTGGAGTCCACCATGAAACCGGTATACTTTTTATCGGACCTCCTTAAGGGGATCTGCCAGTACGAATGCGATAAATCAATCTTTGATAAATATTTTTTCCCGCCAATTCTCGAAATTATATCATCAATCCTTAAGGGCAACTCCCTATCCGGAATGATAAGAGTATTTAAATGACGCGCGTCAAGACAAACGCGGACTGAACCATCGCGCTTTACCGCGGTCATAAGTGGGGAAATATAAGGAGTAGTCGCCCGCTCTATGACCCCCCACTTCTCCATTCCGTCAATCATTTCTCGAACGGCGTCTCTATGAGCAATTGGTATCGGATAAGGACGGATGAAAAATTCTTCATGTTTTTTTAAATTTATACTGTGTTCATAAATTTTTGTTCTCCCAGGTATATTCGAGAAAGTATTTTTGAATTTTTCAAGTAAATTTGCAAAGAGCATTTTTTCCTTTTCAGGTAACTGACACGAGGACAAGACAATTTTAAAACGTTCATCACTGGCATCATCAGTGGAAATTGAATTATTTGGGACGATCCCCTTATTAACCAAAGCAGAGATCGATGGAGGTGAGTGCTCACTAAAATCGTGGTCATATATTTTTTCAGAAACAATAACAATTTTATTCTCTATTCTTAATGCAATATTTCTTTTTTTCAGGTCGATATTACATTCATATCGCCTTAGAAAATCTACTCCGATAATTACTGGAAATGATAGGCCCGGAATAACCAAGAATTCATGTGAAAATACTTGATTTTCTAGAAAGAATGTCGGCATGGTTTGCAAGGATACTTTTTTATACTTGGCCTTGAAGGCACCTACGACTCTAACTCCGGAGTTGCATGGAAAAGATGGAATTTCCTGTTGAAAATCCGCGAGTTGGGACCAGGTATCAGCTGAAAGGGCTGATACTGTGCTTCCACTATCGATTAGTGCGGGAAATTGTATTCCATAAAAATCTGCGATAACGACCGGGGACCGGTCTTCAGCCGGAATATGCTGAAAATCGCATTCCTCCAACAGGTCTTGCGTTGGGTTATTGTATGAGGCTCTATTTAACAAAGCCCTCACATTTGAGCCGAAAAGTGAGGGGTTTGGTCGTTTTCCGAATTATCGTTCCCATCGAAGTCGAGTGTGGCAATACTTTTTCGTTTTGAATCAAAATTTGAATTATTATTTCCCCTATGAAAATTTCTTGGATTTGAATTTCTGTTAAAATGATTTGTATCATTTTGATATCCACGATTTTTACGATCCGAATCAAAATAGTAGTCGGCCTGTCTGAGTCTTTCTACTGCACAGATTAGGGTATCCGTCCCAACTAGTATCGAGGAAATATTCGGAGGAAAGTGCCTAGCTATAGTGGAAATTAGAATTTTCTGACTATATGGTGGTGATAAGTGTCTAGCTCTGGCAACATAGGAATTGGAATAATCTACGAAAGATCCACTTCCCTCTCTATATCTCCCTGATTCGAGTTGCAATTTTAATTATAATTGTTTTTCTGGACCCCAAAATTGGTCCAAAAATGCGTTTCTGAACTCTGTATACGTGCTAAAAGTGTTAATAAACGCGTCAAACCAAGTTTTGGCGGATTTCTCAAACAAGTGATTTACCATCAGTGAAAATTCAACCATAGAAATTCTGTTAACATCAATATAACATTCAAGGTATTCCAAAAATTCGAGCGGATGCAGGTGGTTTACATTATCAAAACTAGGTAGCGCTTTACAACATTTCAAGGTATTTATGTCACCTAGCTCTCTAGTACCCTGGTTTACAATATTATTCGACCCTATTGGAAAAAGATTGGTATTTGTAGTGGGAAACGTACAATTGATATTCACATGAGGGTAATTGTTGCTATTACCGTTTGCTGAAAAAACATTATTTGCACTTGAGAAATTGGTGTTGCTAGGGTTACTATTCGAATTTGTTTGAAAAATATTGTTATATGTGCTAGTTGGCAAATGATCTTGATTTCTACTTGTCAGAACACTTGTATAAGGTGGAAAAACCCCTAGGGGCGGGACATTGTTCCTCCCTATATGATTGTTACCACTATTTTCAAAAAAGTTAGGCCTAGGCTGATAATGATGATTGAAAATGGTATTATTTTTCCCAAAAGGATAATTTAAGTTGCCAGTCTGAGGGACTGTACCCTCGGTAGCACTTGATAAGGGTCTGTTGAATAAGCTAGTGCCTATATGCTTCTGGCCAAAATTCATTCCAGGAGCTTGCTGCCTAGGACCTAAATTAATTTCATTGATACCTAAGTTAAGTTCATTCACATTTGTTGGTATTGGTGGTACATTATTAGAGTTCTGCACCTGATCACTAGAGTTCATAGGGTTGTCGTTTGAATTATTCAACGACGTTGATCTGCCAGCTGCACCTTCTACATCCGCTGATGAAAATGCCGGAAACGCTGCCGGAGCATCCGTTGACAAAGGAGTATTTGGAAAATTGTTACCTGATGTCACATGATGATTTTGTTGGCGAGGAATAGCGCCATTTTTTGACCCACTTAGCTGCCGATTTCTCAGGTTGTAGGAGGGACCAGATGGACCAGTTGGTGTCTTTTCTAAAACCATGATGACCTCAAACAAGCCTCGAGTAGGTCGCCAAGATGCGGTGAAACGGGGTTCTCAGGGGGGTTTCAAGAAAAAAGACCGGTTCTGTTTGAGGTACCCACACCAGGTTTAATTCACGATCCCTATACGTCCCCGGTGAATACAGAGCAAGGGGAAGTTTATAGTGGCACTATGCAATTCTGCAAACTAATGAATACTAGTTTCAGGACCAAGTCCGGCATAGCACAAACACGTGCTTCATATCAAAAAAGTAAGATTAATAACTCACCTAATAAATACAGGCACGATTGACAAATATACCGGGAATCCCGATAGTCGAATCTGGAACCACTCGCATTCACTAATTATACAGAGAATTTGCAGTGATGATTAATTATTCGGTTTCTAATTCATGACGCGCACTGATGGACAACCAATTGTTGAAGAAGACCAACACTCGAACAGATTCTTCCAGAACAAGTCAAAGGTTTTTGCGAGGTTTTTCACCAACCTGGTAGGTGCGAGAGAAACAGCAAAATTCAAAAATAGTACCTGTCAACTCATTCGAGTTAGGCAACCATCCACGCATTTGGTTGTGCCGAGGGTTGCCTATGCCTGGCAGATGATAAATAATATTTATAATATCAACAGAAAAGGAAAAGAGATCGACGACCGAGATGCCCTAACAGCTGATTGACTCGACAGGTGCGACGACCTTCTGCAATAAAAAGTGCGAATCGGTAAAAAACAATGAATTAGGGAAATCGCAAAATATACCCGGTGGACACGTAAACCATAATTATACGGTGGCTAAGGTAAGAGAGAGTTAACAATGTTGTTTTGCTACAGCTATCGACGCTATCGTTTTATTTTAACACGCTTGAAGATGCTCGAGTAAGAACATCAAATCTGGAGTTGAATATATTAGATACCTTTCTAAATAATTTGATCTCATGCAAAGCTCTACCTAATCCTATTCCCATCATCTACAAAAGTTTATATTTTTGTATATAGTTAAAACATAATATAATTCGTGCAAGGTTCTGTAGCATGTGAATATTCACTACTGTATATTTGGTCTGATTCTATACTATTTTGTACTGCTGAGCACATCTGACAGGATATTTTGTCACAATTTCATGGTTTACATTTTTCAATAACATAAATTGAACTCAATCTGTTTTATATTATTTAATTATTCTCAAACCTGATATGTAGATACACACCTGAGATTTCACACTGAACATAAAATAAAAATACAATCTCTATGAATACACTGATATCTCTTGCTATATCTGCTTTGTTGTGATCCAAGTAGAAGGATGATTCAGATGGTTTTAACAGGAACTTATCTGAAAGAGATAAATAATATAAAGTAATATGAAATACCATTTCAGAGACATTGTCATACTCACTTTCCACACTGCTATTTCCACTTGGAACTTCATCACAGTAGGACGATAGGTATTGGATTTTCCAGGAATGCTGAGGCGGATGGTTTCACTAGGAACTGAACATTGTGAATCAATTAACTTCGTTTGGCATTATTTTCTTGATTGATGCAGTTGATGAATTCAGGTTGATGTCTTGATTTTGTTGATCAGTTATTTCGCTTTACGTCAATTAGCTGTCGGTCATGACACCATGTCAACAGTGTCAAACTTGTCATGCGCCAAACGCCGATTCGGATTGATATGTCCTTCGATCATCATCGTCGAACCAACAAACCGAGTATTCGTGAAGGAAGGTGTGACGTCATTTTGGTCATCAATTCTGATTGGTTCAGATAGGCATCTGGGAAGAATCAAGTCTCTGGAGGGAGTAGCGATAACGTCTTTTATTCTGGATATTCAAATTTTCCGCCAATTTGAAAAGCAGAAACTGTTAGGTTGTTCTCGAAGTTTCTGGAAATTTGGAGAAGGGATTTCCTTACTGGTCGTGAGACAAGAGCTCACTTCAGAAAATTCTTCGTGGTGATCAAGTGCCATTTTTGTGGTGTGAACCGGCTTCTGAAGTCCTGTACCGCCTGGCGTTCTGGATCACATCAGGATACCCTGGATTTGTTGCTGATCTATAAGGACTGCTGGACTCTACAGATTTTTCTGGTTTTGGTTTAAGAGGCAGGATCTTCATGGTTCATCACCCAGGCAGCCACGTACCTACCTGCATCGTCATCACGGCCATTTCAATCCCCAACCCTTCATAGAAGGTGAGTCTCGCATTATGTCCACGTTTTTTCTCTCTGCTGTCCAGAAATTCAGAATCTCATTTCCATGAAATATTTAAGGGTTTCTTACCGGGAGTTCTACAACGGGAGTTATCCTACCAGGAGCACTATTCTTCCCAGGAGTCATTGCTCGACCAGGATCTGTTAATTCTACAAGGCCTTTGGTGGCTATATAGTAGTCTGGAATCTGGAATCTGGATATAGTCCCCTACTTGTTCCTGATATGATGGATTTTCAAGGTGGAAATACGACAACTCTGTCAATGTCATCTGACATCCAGGGATGTCAAGTCAGCACCCCGCTCTCCACCAACCTTCCCCTCAGCAGCTTCATTTGGTAGCACGGAAGCCATTTATTGCTACTCTGGATAACTGGTGTAGGACACACCATACAGGTTTTTGACATGAAAATATATTTTTATTTTTCATTTTAATTCACTCATATTGCCCATTGCTAGTGTGTATAATGGACCATTTTAAAATCATAGCCAGGTCATAAATTGATGAATCACACATGAAAGGTATATACTTCCCCTCCACATAGTATACTATGCGCTGGTAGAATTCTTCCATATATAATATTTTTTTTAAATCTGCTATGACAATAAAACGTCCTTATAGGAGCTTTTGAATTTTCAAGTACAATATAAGGTTGATTTATATATATTTTCATCCACATAATAGCAGGCAACAACAGTGTAGTTTCTTAACAGGAAATAAGTATCTAATATTTTTATTATGCATATTTGTCAAAACCTGTGATGTGATATATGAGTCCTATCATCATAATTAAATGTTTTGGGTATTGTATATGACTGTTTTATTTGTTTATTGACATGACACTCCAACTCACAACATCTCTATAAGGTAAATTTAGGTCTCTCAGTCTGGAATAACAACTAATATTATTCATTATCTGGTTGCTCAACTTTCCAGGTAACTTTTCTTTTGAATTAAAAGTTGCAGTGGCGCCCCATCTTTTTTGTTTAACCTTATGATTGCTAGATAACTGAAATTTTGCTATTTTAACTCATTTTGATAACTCGAACCCATAGTGCCTACTGACGAAGAGCTGCCGTTCGCAAATGCACCTATTTTTCATAATAGTAGGGCTGCAGTTCATAGAGGTTATATAGGTACCTACCTAAGAATTAGTTTATGTTTGGAATGAGTTCCCAATGAAATGAAAATAATGAAGTATTCCGCTATACTGACTACTGCAGGTTGAAAGTGGGTGTGTGTTTATGGTTTATGGTATTCACAGAAGATGTTATTGAATATTATTATTATTTACAGATCCAGTGAAGCAGACAACAGAAGGCTGCCAATCAGAAAAAGACATCATCGCGCCTGCGTACCTGGATGAATCACGCAACGTTTTCAGTGGTGCAACTGCTGAACGATATGGAAGAGTGAAATTGAAACAACTTCCTGAATCTCTGTTCATATCATTGTCTGCGAATAAATGTTTAGTAATATTCGAGTATTTCACTCTTCAGATGGGTCAGAAAATCAATAACCAATATTGTCTGAATGTCCTCAATACGTCCATTTTTCATACCAAAAAGGTCCTAGTCTGGACGTTAACTGGACGTCCCCAGAACATCCTGATTAGTAACAATGGACGTCCTCAAAACGTCCATAAGACGTCCGCCGTCCGGAAATGGACGTCCAAAAACGTCCTGAATGTCCAGAGTGGACGTTTTTGAAACGTCCATAAGACGTACTTGTGCTGATTGGGAAGGCAAGTTCTGAGCGGGTATAACGCACACAACTTGCAGAACAAGAGACTTCGACTTCGACTATGTTTACACTGTAACTATGCAGTCTTGAAACTGACATGCATACAGTTAAAGCAGAAACGATGGCAGTGGCCGTATAAGACGACTTCGAAGGTTATATTACGAAAACAATAGGCGAATGAAGATACATCGACTTCATCGTCGTGCATACCAAATCTCTCTTTCCTATCATCTCACATGGACACTATTGAAGCAGACAAGTTCGCATTGACCATATAAGACGACTTCCAAGCGGGTATATCGCACACAGCTTGCAGAACAAGAAACTCCGATGTCGACTTTGTTCACACTGTAACTCAGCAGTCTAGCATCTGACATGCATACATTTGAAGCAGATACTATTGCAGTGATGTATAGGACGACTTTGAAGGGTATATAACGAGTACAATAGGCGAACGGAGATACATCGACATCATCGTTTTGCACACTATATCTCTCTATCCGATCATCTCACATTGAAACAATTGAAGCAGACAAGTTTGCATTGACCATATTAGACGACATCCAAGCAGGTTCAACGCATACAGTTTGCAAAACAAGAAACTTCGACTTCGACTATGTTTACACTGTAACTCTGCAGTCTAGTATCTGACATGCATACAGTCAAAGCAGATTCGATCGCAGTGACCGTATGATATGACTTTGAAGGGTATATAACAAGTTCAATAGGCAAATGAAGATACATCGACTTCATCGTTGTGCACACTATATCTCTCTATCCTATCATCTCACATGAACACTATCGAAGCAGAAAAGTTCGCAATGACCATACGAGACGACTTTCAAGCAGGTATAACGCACATAGCTTGCAGAACAGGAAAGTTCGACGTCGACTATGTTTACACTGTCACTCTGCAGTCTAGCATCTGACATGCATACAGTTGAAGCAGATATAATCGTAGTGGCCATATGAGACGACTTTGAAGGGTATATATCTAGTACAATAGACAGATGAAGATACATCGACTTCATCGGTTTGCACACTCTATATCTCTATCCTATCAACTCACATGGATACTATTGAAGCAGACGAGTTTTCGATGCCCATATGAGACGACTTTCAATGAAGTTACATCGACTTCATCAGTGTGCACACTTTATCTCTATCCTACTATCTCACATGGATACTATTGAAGCAAACGAGTTCGCAATGCCCATATGAGACTAAGCGGGTATAACGCACACAACTTGCAGAACAAGAAACTTCGACTACGACTATGTTAACACTTGTACTCTGCAGTCTAGCTTCTGACATGCATACAGTTGGAGCAGATATGATCGCAGTGACCATATAAGACGACTTTGGAGAGTATATAGCAAGTACAATAGGCAGATGAAGATTCATCGACTTCATCGGTGTGCACTTTCTATCTCTCTATCCTATCATGTCACATAGATACTATTGGAGCAGACGAGTTTGCAATGCCCATATGAGACGACTTTCAAGCAGGTTTAACGCACACAACTTGCAGAACAAGAAACTTCGACTTCTAATATGTTCACACTGTAACTCTGCAGTCTAGCATCTGACATGCATACAGTTGATTGCAGTGACCGTATAGACGACTCTGAACGGTATATGAAGTTTCATCGACTCCATCGGTGTGCACACTCTATCTCTATCCTATCATCTCACATGGATACTATTGAAGCAAACGAGTTCGCAATGCCCATATGAGACGACTTCTAAGCGGGTATAACGAACACAACTTGCAGAACAAGAAACTTCGACTACGACTATGTTTACACATAAACTCTGCAGTCAAGCTTCTGACATGCATACAGTTGAAGCAGATATGATCGCAGTGACCATATAAGACGACTTTGGAGGGTATATAGAAAGTACAATAGGCAGATAGAGATACATCGACTTCATCGGAGTGCACACTCTATCTCACATGGACACTATCGAAGCAGAAAGGTTCGCATTGACCATATAAGACGACTCTCAAGCGGGTATAACACACACAGCTTGCAGAACAAAAAACTTGGACTTTGACTATGTCCACACTGTAACTCTGCATTCTCGAATCTGACATGCATACAGTTGATGCAGATACGATTGCAGTGACCATATAATACGACTCTGGAGTGTATATTGCGAGAACATCAGGCAAATGGGGATACATGGACTTCATCGTCGTTAACACTTTACCTCTCTATCCTTCCATCTCACATGGACACTATTGAAGCAGACAAGTTCGCATTGACCATATAAGACGACTTCCAAGCGGGTATAACGCACACAGCTTGCAGAACAAGAAACATCGATTTCGACAATGTTTACATTGTAACTCTGCAGTCTAGCATCTGACATGCATACAGTTGAAGCAGATATGATCGCAGTGACCATATGAGACGACTCTGGAGGGTAAATAGCAAGTACGAAAGGCAGATGAAGATACATCGACTTCATCGGTGTGCACACTCTATCTCCCTATCCTATCATCTCACATGGATACTATCGGAGCAGATGAGTTTGCAATGCTTATATGAGACGACTTTCGAGCGGGTATATCGCACACAACTTGCACAACAAGAAACTCCGACTTCGACTTTGTTTACACTGTTACTCTGCCGTCTAGCATCTAACATGCATACAGTTGGAGCAGATACGATTGCAGTGACCGTATAAGACGACTTTGAAGGGTATATAACGAGTACAATAGGCAAACGGAGAAACATCGACTTCATCGTTTTTTACACTATATCTCTCTATCATATCATCTTAGATTGACACAATTGAAGCAGAGGAGTTTGCATTGATCATATAAGGCGACTTCCAAGCGGGTATAACGCATACAGTTTGCAGAACAAGAAACTTCGACTTCGACTATGTTTTCACTGTAACTATGCAGTCAAGCATCTGACATGCATACAGTTGAAGCAGATACGATTGCAGTGAACGTAAAAGATGACTTTGAAGGGTATATAACGAGTTCAATAGGCAAATGAAGATACATCGACTTCATCGTTGTGCACACTATATCTCTCTATCCTATCATCTCAAATGGACACTATTATTATTGAGTGTCAATAGAGTCTTTTAGAAAAAATTGTCTATCTTTATCTTGACGTATTTTTTATAATTCTGACAAAGTCAAATATAGCAGAAAAACTAACATGACAAGCCAACTCTCAAATTATCACAAGTATATTATAAAATATGTTATTTTGTCGCTGTAACATTTCTTTCCGACGTGAAGAGAGGTAATTGCTCTTCTTCACCGTTCACATCGATTCTTCCTAGTTTTGCCACAGATCTCTTGTATATTCCGTTGGCTGTCCTAACGTCTGCAACTCGAATTCGTCCGCTGGGACCGGGATACACTTTGTCAACTATTCCAAGTTTCCACGAATTTCTTGGAGCACTTACATCATAACCACCATGTCATTTATCTTGAGCGGTTTTGTGTCGTCACACCATTTACCTCGTTCCGTCAAAGTTGGTAAATATTCTTTTGTCCAACGCTTCCAGTATTCGTTGGTGAGCGCTTGCGTCTTCCTCCATTCTCTTCTCAAGTTTTCATTCTTCAGATGTTCCGAAGTTGTACTCTCTGTAGACGTTCTCAGTAGGAAATGGTTCGGAGTAAGAGATTCCCAGTCATTTGGATCTGTAGATACTTTAGTTAGCGGTCTAGTATTGACCATATTCTCAACTTCTGCGAAAAATGTTAACAAGGTCTCATCACTCAATGTCTTGCCTCTTGTAATAACATGAAACGACTTCTTCACAGTGCGTTTCAGTCTTTCCCACGCCCCTCTCATATGTGGCGATCCTTGGAATGAACTTCCACACAATGTATCTCAGTATCATCTGTTTTTGAAGTTATTTATCGTCTATTCCTCTTACAGCTTTCTTCAGTTCTTCTGCTGCCCCTCGTGAATTTGTTCCGTTGTCCGAAAATATGTGCCTTATTTGTCCTCTCCTGGAAATCATTCTGCGGATAGCCATTATAGTGGAATCAGTAGACAGTGAGTGGGCAACTTCCAGATGTATCGCTCGTACAGTGAGGCATGTGAAGATAACTCCCCATCTCTTTTCAGATCTTCTACCAACTGTTACTGTTATAGGTCCAAAGTAGTCGATACCTGTGTTCGTGAATGGTTTTATATTAGGTGTCAATCTGACTAGTGGTAATTGTTCCATTTGTGGTATTGCAGGTCTGGCTTTCATAATTCTACACTCTTGGCAGAAAGAAAATACAGATCTCACCGCAGTTCTTCCGTCAATTATCCAATACCTTTTTCTCAACTCATTTAGTATAGTTTTTACTCCTTTGTGGGCGAATTTTTCATGGTATTTCTGTATCAATAATGAAGTGAAACGATGTCTGTTCGGTAGAATCATGAGTTTTTTTGTGAAATCATTCAGTCCTGGCGCAAGGTCTGTCCACTGAGAACTATTATTCCATCGTCGTTCAGAATCGGAGATAATTTCCTCAACCGGCTCCTTCTCAGTAGAGGTTTATTCTTCGATGAATTTTGAAGGTCTTCTTCGAAACATTCTACCTGAATTTGTTTTATCCACCTAAATTCAGCTGCTTCGATTTCTTCTAGAGTCAATTCTGATGGTGTATCGCTTCCGCTTAACCTTTTTTTCTTCAATTTTTCAACAAATCTCTTGATCCAGGATGTACTTCTGATCAGTCTATTTCAAGAAGAGAATCTATTTATATTCGGCAATGAGTTATCTGTCTGGGTAATTATATATACATATTCTTTCACAGGGGACATATCCGTCCTTTCGTTTTCAGTATCGAAATCTCGAGTAGGCCATGTCGATTTATCTTTTTGATATGAGAACTCTGGTCCACGAAACCAGTTTTCGAAATTTGTCTGATTAGTTCCGTCGTCATTGTAAGTTCTTGTTGCAAGGTCTGCAGAATTAAGTTTTGGTGGTACCCAATGCCAATTACAACTTTTCGTCTTCTCCTGGATTCATCCCACACGATGTGCTTCAAATTGTCCAAGGTGATTTGCATCATTTTTTAACCAGTAGAGGACTGTTGTTGAATCTGACCAAAAATAGGTATCGTCAATCTTGAATTCGAGTTCTTCTTTCACTTTGAGTGCTGTTCTTGTTCCCATCAAGGCTGCTTGTAGTTCTAATCTTGGAATTGAAATCGGCTTTGTTGGAGCTACTCGGGATTTTCCAAATACTAGTGATACCTCAACCATATCTTCTGATACTATCTTCAAGTAAACTGCGGCGGCGAAGGCCTTCTTGCTGCTGTCGCAAAATACATGTAGTTCGATTGCTTCGGCGTTTTGAATATTGGTCGAGTAAAATCTCGGGATAGTGATAGCAGGAATTTTTTTAAGTTCTTTCAGCCATAACTTCCTTACTATGAGTTGTTGTTCGTTGATGTCATCGTCCCATCCGACTCCAGATCTCCGTAAGTCTTGAATGAGCATACGTCCTCGTGCTGTGAAGTTCGCTATCAGTCTTGATGGGTCAAATATTGACATAACCGTTTTCAAAATTTGTCTTTTAGTGATTTTTTCTTTTTCGTCTGCGGATGTATCGTTTTTGAATCGGAATAACAAACAGTCTTCGCGCGGATTCCAGGAAAGTCCAATAACTTTTTGTATAGGATTATCGTTATGAGTCAAGTTCAAGTCTTTGCAGATATCTTCATTTTGGGATAGATTCTTCATTAAATTTTGTGAATTACAGGTCCAATTTACTAATTCAAAGCCTCCTAATTTTTGAATTCGTCTTACTCCATGTATTAGTAATAGAGCTTGTTCCTCTGTATCCGTACAGTCCAATAGTCGTCTTCATCGTGTTTTTTAATTATTGCTGTTTGAATTCGTTTATCTGTGGTCTGTTCCATTGCAATTAGATTTTTGATGAATTGTGCGCACGTAGGAGAACATTTTGCACCAAAGGTCATTACTTTCATCACATATGTGTCACATTTTCGATTTTCATCTCCTTCTCTCCACAAAAAGCGTAAGGAATCTTGATCTTCTTCTTTGATTCGAACTTGATGGAACATTTCTCGTATGTCACTGGCAAATGCAATTTTTCTTTGTCGAAATTTGATCAAAATACCAACAAGAGATTGAAGTAAGTCTGGGCCTGTGAGGAGATAGTCATTTAAGCACATCCCGTGAGATTTTGCCGCAGCGTCGAAAACTAGTCGAAGTTTTTCCGGCTTGTTTGGTTTTACAACTCCGAAGTGGGAAAGGTACCAACATCTGGGACCTTCTATGGCAGCTTCTTCGTTCGTTAATTTCCTAGCGTAACCTTTCTGAACATATTTCTGTATATTATCACAGTATCTGAACTTGAAGTTTTCGTCTTTTTTCATTTGACGCTCTATACATAATAGTCTTTGAAATGCTGTAAGTCTACTATTTGGTAGTATCAAATCGTCTGACTTCCATAGCAAACCTATTTTATATCTTCCATTTTCTCGTCTCGACGTTTCTTCCATTATTTTGATTGCTCTAACCACTTCTTTATTTTCAATTGTTGAAATAGGGGTAATTCCAAATGAATCCAATGAAAACGAATGTTTTACTAGCTGATGGAGATTATCATCAGTCGACAATGATTGATTACAAATGTGATATGGAAAACATCCTTTTATTCCCTTGTTTTCAGCAATTCCATTTAAAGTCCAACCTAAATTAGTTTTTGTCGCTATGGGTAGATTATCAGGACCTTGTGCTATTTTTCTGGGAACTGTCAGTTTAATGTTGTCTTGTCCTAGTAGAACCATTGGTTGTTCATTTATCAATGAAAGCGGAATATTCTTCAGATGTGGGTATTTTTTCCATTCTTGTGGATTAATTTTTTGTAGAGGTAAAGCCAGGTGTTCGACTGATCTAACATTTTCAAGTTGAAATAGTTTGGCATCTTGATGAATTCCAGAAATCTCTAAATCCACGATGGTTGAATCTTTATGTCGCGAAACAATATCATGAGTCCATTGAATACAGAGTGGTTGTCGTCTTCCTTTAAGTTCTAATCTGTCTATCAAAGTATTATCAATTATTGTGACAGAAGATGCTTCGTCACATAACGCTACAGTTTCAACTGATGTTCCATTTTCTCCATACAGTTTGACTTCGATCATCCTCAGCAAAATTTTATTATCTCTATTTTGAGTAGTCAGTACTGTGGGGTTAGCTCCCATGGTACTGTCTGTCGGATCTGGACTCTGAGTTCGCCGTATGTTTGTTGTTGGTAGTCTTTCATTGTCTTTATTATCATTTTCATGTAAAAATGAGTTATGTGGTCGATTACAGCCATTTATTCCACAGGATCGTCTGTATTCACATTTATTTGTTTGATGGTCACTTCTCAAACAAGAAAAGCAAAGTTTGTTTCTTGTCTGATTACCGAGCAGTTTCTGAATTTATGACCTTTTTCGCTACAATATGAACAAAAATCTTCGGACGTCGTTGTCACTAAAGATATTTCTCGTCTTTTATAGGGTGTAGAATTATTCTGAGTGGGTCTATATATTTTTGGAGTACTAATGTAGCTAGCAGCT
Source organism: Phaedon cochleariae (assembly GCA_918026855.4). Classification (NCBI taxonomy): domain Eukaryota; kingdom Metazoa; phylum Arthropoda; class Insecta; order Coleoptera; family Chrysomelidae; genus Phaedon; species Phaedon cochleariae. Next base: position 33,789,747 of record OU896708.1, read on the forward strand.
GTCGCCATTTCACTCAGCCAGTCAGAGAAATGCTTCAGGTTCACCATGCCGTCATTCATCATAACTTTTTCCCCCCATCGTAATTTGAGCATATCTGGTAATTTCAGTACAAGGTCTTTCAAAACTTGTGGGTTCTGTAGATGTCCTTCTTGAAATTTCAGAGAGGTGATTGTAGCTACCAGACATCGAACTTTGTTAAATAGTTGAATAAGACTTTCCATATCGTAATCTTTCACTGGGGAAAAGGATTTTATTCTAGATATTAGAACTTGTAGAATTTGATCTGGTCTCTCGAATCGCATTTCTAGGGATGACGATATCTACATTTTCGGGGGCTACCATCATTCCTGCAACAGCCGACCTTGCTTTCCCTCTGAGACACTTGTGGAGTTTTGAAATAATTTCCTCAGAAGTGAATTCACAAAGAGAGGCTATTCTTCGGAATGGACTAATAAATGCTGGCCATTCTTCAGGGCGACCGTCAAACAATGGAAAGTCTCTTTCTGTTGTCTGTCTAGCAAACATTGTATCTATTTTTGATGAGGTTGTAGCAGCATTTACCATATTACCAAGCGTTTCACATAAGACTTCAATGTCTGATTTTTCTTGAGGTTGTTGTTGACTACGGTGAGGTTGATTGTTCCTGTGGGGCACTTTCAACGGAGTGTCATCGTCAACTTCTTCAGTAATATTGTTTATCCAATTAGTAATGTATGACCGTTTCGATGATGTATGCGACGTTATATCAACCAAAGGAACTTGTGCAATAACCTCAGGGTACAAACTCTTTATGGAAGCAGGTCTTGAGTTTATTCTGGAAGTTTCAGAGCATCTTCCATTTTCTAAAATTTCAGCCTGTTTCATTTGTCGTTCCATTTCTATTAGTCTCAATTCATTTCTCAGAATTTGTTCTCCTATTTCTTGTTTACCTCTTTCTGTTTCTAAAGCCAGTCTTTTTTGTTGTGAGTCAACACTTACTTGCGAGTTTTTAGACCTTATGGAAGGTGTATGTTGTGAACGGGTTATTCCAATTGCATCTTCTTCGCCATCGTCTTTGATTGTCTCTGGATTTGCTATCGGATGTATGTTTTCCATTGTCATCTCTGATGTTTGGCCGAATCCTGGTGGCCAAACATAATCAGAGTTCAAGTACCTGTTGGTACCAGCTGTCTGCCTTGTTCTTATATTTTCACTTGGGTTATCCATATATTTATGATTGTTTTTCTCTCTGGCACCCAAATAGCTCAAAGGACCACTATTATTGAGTCTCAATAGAGTCTTTTAGTAAAAATTGTCTATTTTTGTCTTGACGTATTTTTTATAATTCTGACAAAGTCAAATATATCAGAAAAACTAACATGACAAGCCAACTCTCAAATTATCACAAGTATATTATACAATATGTTATTTTGTCGCTGTAACACTATTGAAGCAGACAAGTTCGCAATGACCATACGAGACGACTTCCAAGCAGGTATAATGCACACAGCTTGCAGAACAAGAAACTTCGACGTCGACTATGTTTCCACTGTCACTCTGCAGTCTAGTATCTGACATGCATACAGTTGCAGCAGATATGATCGTAGTGACCATATAAGACGTATTTAAAGGGTATATATCAAGTACAATAGGCAGATGAAGATACATCGACTTCATCGGTGTGCACACTCTATATCTCTATCCCATCAACTCAAATTGATACTATTGAAGCAGACGAGTTCTCGATGCCCATATGAGACGACTTTCAAGCAGGTATAACGCACACAACTTGCATAACAAGAAACTCCGACTTCGACTATGTTCACACTGTGACTCTGCCGTCAAGCATCTGACATGCATACAGTTGAAGCAGATACGATGGCAGTGACCGTATAGACGACTCTGAACGGTATATAATGAGTTCAATAGACGAATGAAGTTACATCGACTCCATCGGTGTGCACACTCTATCTCTATCCTATCATCTCACATGGATACTATTGAAGCAAACGAGTTCGCAATGCCCATATGAGACGACTTCTAAGCGGGTATAACGAACACAACTTGCAGAACAAGAAACTTCGACTACGACTATGTTTACACATAAACTCTGCAGTCAAGCTTCTGACATGCATACAGTTGAAGCAGATATGATCGCAGTGACCATATAAGACGACTTTGGAGGGTATATAGAAAGTACAATAGGCAGATAGAGATACATCGACTTCATCCGAGTGCACACTCTATCTCGCTATCCTATCATCTCACGTGGACACTGTCGAAGCAGAAAGGTTCGCATTGACTATATAAGACGACTCTCAAGCGGGTATAACGCACACAGCTTGCAGAACAAAAAACTTCGACTTTGACTATGTCCACACTGTAACTCTGCCGTCTAGCATCTAACATGCAAACAGTTGAAACAGATACGATTGCAGTAACCATATGAGACGAGTTCTCAGCGGGTATTACGCACACAGCATGAAGAACAAGAAACTCTGACTTCGAATCTGACATGCATACAGTTGATGCAGATACGATTGCAGTGACCATATGATACGACTCTGGAGGGTATATTGCGAGTACATCAGGCAAATACATGGGGATACATGGACTTCATCGTCGTACACACTTCACCTCTCTATCCTCCCATCTCACAAGGACACTATTGAGAAGCAGTCAAGTTCGCATTAACGATATAAGACGACTTCAAAGCGGGTATAACGCACACAGCTTGCAGAACAAGAAACATCGATTTCGACTATGTTTACATTGTAACTCTGCGGTCTACCATCTGACATGCATACAGTTGGAGCAGATATGATCGCAGTGACCATATAAGACGACTTTGGAGGGTATATAGCAAGAACAATAAGCAGATGAAGATACATCGACTTCATCGGTGTGCACACTCTATCTCCCTATCCTATCATCTCACATGGACACTATCGTAGCAGATGAGTTTGCAATGCTTATATGAGACGACTTCCGAGCGGGTATAACGCACACAACTTGCACAACAAGAAACTCCGACTTCGACTTTGCTCACACTGTTACTCTGCCGTCTAGCATTTAACATGCAAACAGTTGAAACAGATACGATTGCAGTAACTCTGCCGTCAAGCATCTGACATGCAAACATTTGAAGCAGATACGATGGCAGTGACCGTAGAGACGACTCTGAACGGTATATAATGAGTTCAATAGGCGAATGAAGTAAAATCGACTCCATCGGTGTGCACACTTTATCTCTATCCTATCATCTCACATGGATACCATTGAAGCAAACGAGTTCGCAATGCCCATATGAGACGACTTCTGAGCGGGTATAACGAACACAACCTGCAGAACAAGGAACTTTGACTACGACAATGTTCACACATGAACTCTGCAGTCAAGCTTCTGACATGCATACAGTTGAAGCAGATATGATCGCAGTGACCATATAGGACGACTCTGGAGGGTATATAGCAAGTACAATAGGCAGATGATGATACATCGACTTCATCGGTGTGCACACTCTATCTCTCTATCCTATCATCTCACAAGGTTACTATTGAAGCAGAAAGGTTCGCATTGACCATATAAGAGACTCTCGAGCAGGTATAACGCACACAGCTTGCAGAACAAAAAACTTCGACTTTGACTATGTCCACACTATAACTCTGCAGTCTCAAATCTGACATGCATACAGTTGATGCAGATATTTGTTCAAAATTTGTTCTATCCGTCATTCGGTTGCCCCCTTACGAGCAACCCTCAGAAGTCTTCGAAAGTCTTGTGCGAGCAAGGAATGACGGGGGCCTTACCTTTTAACGTGTGATCCCAAACACTTTCTTGGGCCATCAGAAAAATTTCTGCAGTCGACGGGGATCGAACCCACGACCGGCAAGCGAATGCGAATTAGAATATAGACACTCTGTCCGCACGGCTACCTGGCAACTTCAAATGATTGCAGTGACCATATAATACGACTCTTGGGGGTATATAGCGAGTACATCAGGCAAATGGGGATACAGTGACTTCATCGTCGTACACACTTCACCTCTCTATCCTTCCATCTCACATGGACACTATTGAAGCAGACAAGTTCGCATTGACCATATGAAACGACTTTCAAGCGGGTATAACGCACACAGCATGCAGAACAAGAAACATCGATTTCGACTATATTTACATTGTAACTCTGCAGTCGAGCATCTGTCATGCATACAGTTGGAGCATATATGATCGCAGTGACCATATAAGACGACTTTGGAGGGTATATAGCAAGTACAATAGGCAGATGAAGATACATCGACTTCATCGGTGTGCACACTCTATCTCTCTATCCTATCATCTCACATGGATACTATCGAAGCAGATGAGTTTGCAATGCCCATATGGGACGATTCCCAAGCGGGTATAACGCACACAACTTGCACAACAAGAAACTCATCTCACATGGATACTATTGAAGCAAACGCGTTCGCAATGCCTATATGAGACGACTTCTGAGCGGGTATAACGAACAAAACTTGCAGAACTAGAAACTTCCACTACGACTATGTTAACACATGAACTCTGCAGTCAAGCTCCTGACATGCATACAGTTGAAACAGATATGATCGCAGTGACCATATGAGACGACTTTGGAGGGTATATAGAAAGTACAATAGGCAGATTGAGATACATCGACTTCATCGGAGTGCACACTCTATCTCCCTATCCTATCATCCCACATGGACACTATCGGAGCAGAAAGGTTCGCATTGACCATATAAGACGAATCTCAAGCGGGTATAACGCATACAGCTTGCAGAACGAAAAACTTCGACTTTGACTACGTCCACACTGTAACTCTGCAGTCTCGGATCTGACATGCATACAGTTGATGCAGATACGATTGCAGTGACCATATGATACGACTCTGGAGGGTATATAGCGAGTACATCAGGCAAATGGGGATACATGGACTCAATCGTCGTACACAATATATCTCTCTATCCTTCCATCTCACATGGACACTATTGAAGCAGACAGGTTCGCATTGACCATATAAGACGACTTCCAAGTGGGTATAACGCAAACACCTTGCAGAACAAGAAACATCGACTTCGACTTTGTTTACATAGTTACTGTGCAGTCTAGCATCTGACATGCATACAGTCCAAGCAAATATGATCGCAGTGACCATATAAGACGACATTGGAGGGTATATATCAAGTACAATAGGCAGATGAAGATACATCGACTTCATCGGTCTGCACACTCTATCTCTCTATTCTATCATCTCACATGGATACTATTGAAGCAGATGAGTTTGCAATGCCCATATGAGATGACTTCCAAGCGGGTATAACGCACACAACTTGCACAACAAGAAACTCCGACTTCGACTTTGTTTACACTCTTACTCTGTTGTCTAGCATCTAACATGCAAACAGTTGGAACAGATACGATTGCAGTAACCATAAAAGATGAGTTCTGAGCAGGTATAACGCACACAGCTTGCAGAATAAGAAACTTCGACTTCGACTATGTTAACACTGTAACTCTGCAGTCTAGAATCTGACATGCATACAGTTGAAGCAGATACGATGGCAGTGACAGTATAAGACGACTCTGAATGGTATATTTCGAGAACAATAGGCAAATGAAGATACATCGACTTCATCGTCGTGCATACTATATCTCTCTTTCCTATCATCTCACATGGACACTATTGAAGTAGACAAGTTCGCATTGACCATATAAGACGACTTCCAAGCAGGTATATCGCACACAGCTTGCAGAACAAGAAACTCCGACTTCGACTTTGTTTACACTGTAACTCAGCAGTCTAGCATCTGACATGCATACAGTTGAGGCAGATACCATTGCAGTGATGTATTAAACGACTTTGAGGGGTATATAACGAGTACAATAGGCAATCGAAGATACATCGACGTCATCGTTGCGCACACTATATCTCTCTATCCGATCATCTCACATTGACACAATTAAAGCAGACAATTTTGCATTGACCATATGAGACGACTTCCAAGCGATTATAACGCATACAGTTTGCAGAACAAGAAACTTCGACTTCGACTATGTTTACACTGTAACTCTGCAGTCTAGCATCTGACATGCATACAGTTGAAGCAGATACCATTTCAGTGATGTATAAGACGACTTTGAAGGGTATATAACGAGAACAATAGGCAAACGAAGATACATCGACGTCATCGTTTTGCACACTATATCTCTCTATCCGATAATCTCAAATTGACACAATTAAAGCAGACAATTCTGCATTGACCACATGAGACGACTCCCAAGCGAGTAAAACGCATACAGTTTGCAGAACAATGAACTTCGACTTCGACTATGTTTACACTGTAACTCTGCAGTCTAGCATCTGACATGCATACAGTTGAAGCAGATACGATGGCAATGACCGTATAAGACAACTTTAAAGGGTATATCACGAGAACAATAGGCGAATGAAGATACATCGACTTCATCGACGTGCATACTATATCTCTCTTTCCCATCATCTCACATGGACACTTTTGGAGCAGACTAGTTCGCAATGCCCATATGAGACGACTTCTAAGCGGGTTTTACGCATTCATTTTGCAGAACAAGAAACTTCGACTTCGACTATGTTTTCACTGTAACTCTGCAGTCTAGCATCTGACATGCATACAGTTGAAGCAGATACGATGGCAGTGACCGTATAAGACGACTTTGAAGGATATATTTTGAGAACAATAGGCAAATGAAGATACATCGACTTCATCGTCGTGCATACTATATCTCTCTTTCCTATCATCTCACATGGACACTATTGAAGCAGACAAGTTCGCATTGACCATATAAGACGACTTCCAAGCAGGTATATCGCACACAGCTTGCAGAACAAGAAACTCCGACTTCGACTTTGTTTACACTGTAACTCAGCAGTCTGGCATCTGACATGCATACAGTTGAGGCAGATACCATTGCAGTGATGTATGAGACGTCTTTGAAGGGTATATAACGAGTACAATAGGCAAACGAAGATACATCGACGTCATCGTTTTGCACACTATATCTCTCTTTCCTATCATCTCACGTGGATACTAATGGAGCAGACTAGTTCGCTATGCCCATATGAGACGACTTCCAAGCGGGTTTAACGCATACAGTTTGCAGAACAAGAAACTTCGACTTCGACCATGTTCACACTGTAACTCTGCAGTCTAGCATCTGACATGCATACAGTTGAAGCAGATACGATTGCAGTGATGTATAAGACGACTTTGAAGGGTATATAATGAGTACAATAGGCAAACGAAGATACATCGACGTCATGGTTTTGCACACTATATCTTCCTATCCGATTATCTCACACTGAAACAATTGAAGCAGACAAGTTTGCATTGACCATATAAGACGACTTCCAAGCGGGTATTACGCATACAGTTTGCAGAACAAGAAACTTCGACTTCGACTATGTTTACACTGTAACTCTGCAGTCTAGCATCTGACATGCATACAGTTAAAGCAGATTCGATCACAGTAACCGTATGAGATGACTTTGGAGGATATATAACAAGTTCAATAGGCGAATAAAGATACATTGACTTCATCGTTGTGCACAATATATCTCTCTATCCTATCATCTCACATGGACACTATCGAAGCAGAAAAGTTCGAAATGACCAAACGAGACGCCTTTCAAGCAGGTATGTTGCACACAACTTGCAGAACAGGAAACTTCGACGTCGACTATGTTTACACTGTCACTCTGCAGTCTAGCATCTGACATGCATACAGTGGAAGCAGATATGATCGTAGTGAGCATATAAGACGACTTTGAAGGGTATATAACTAGTACAATAGGCAGATGAAGATACATCGACTCCATCGGTGTGCACACTCTATATCTCTATCCTATCAACTCACATGGATACTATTGAAGCAGACGATCTCCCGATGCCCATATGAGACGACTCCCAATGAAGTGACATCGACTTCATCGGTGTGCACACTTTATCTCTTTCCTATCATCTCACATTGATACTATTGAAGCAAACGAGTTCGCAATGCCCATATGAGACGACTTCTAAGCGGGTATAACGCACACAACTTGCAGAACAAGAAACTTCGACTACGACTATGTTATCACATGAACTCTTCAGTCTAGCTTCTGACATGCATTCATTTGAAGCAGATATGATCGCAGTGACCATATAAGACGACTTTGGAGGGTATATAGCAAGTACAATAGGCAGATGAAGATACATCGACTTCATCGGTGTGCACTTTCTATCCCTCTATCCTATCATGTCACATGGATACTATTGAAGTAGACGAGTTTGCAATGCCCATATGAGACGACTTCTAAGCGGGTATAACGCACACAACTTGCAGAACAAGAAACTTCGACTTCGACTATGTTCACACTGTAACTCTGCCTAGCATCTGACATGCATACAGTTGATGCAGAAACGATTGCAGTGACCGTATATGACGACTTTGAAGGGATTATAATAGGTACAATAGGCAAATAATGGAAATACATCGACCTCATCGTCTCACACACTATATATCTCTATCCTATCATCTCACATGGACACAATTAGTGCAGACAAGCTCGCAATGACCATAAGAGACGACTTCCAAGCAGGTATAACGCACACAGCTTGCAGAAGGAGAATCTTCGACTTCGCCTATGTATTCATACTGTAACTCTGCAGTCTAGTATCTGATATGTATACAGTTGACGCAAATACGATCGCAATGACCATATGAGACGACTTTGAAGGAAATATAGCGAGTACAACAGGCAAATGGAGATACATCGACTTCATCGTAGTACACACTATATCTCTTTATCCTATCATCTCACATGGATACTATTGAAGCAGACGAGTTCGCAATGCCCATATGAGACGACTTCCAAGCGGATATAACGCACACAACTTGCACAACTAGAAACATCGACTTCGACATTGTTTACACTGTAACTCTGCCGTCCAGCATCTAACATGCAAACAGTTAGAGCAGATACGATCGCAGTGACCGTATAAGACGACTTTGAAGGGTATATAACGAGTACAATAGGCAAACGGGGATACATAGACTTCATCGTTTTGCACACTATAATATCTTTATCCTATCATCTCACATTGATACTATTGAAGCAAAAAAGTTTGCATTGACCATATAAGACGACTTCCAAGCGAGTATAACGCACACTACTTGCACAACAAGACACTTCGACTTCGACTTTGTTTACACTGTTAGTCTGCCGTCTAGCATCTAACATGCAAACAGTTGAAACAGATACGATTGCAGTAACCATATAAGACGAGTTCTGAGCGGGTATAATGCACACAGCTTGCAGAACAAGAAACTCCGACTTCGACTATGTTTACACTGTAACTCTGCTGTCTAGAATCTGACATGCATACAGTTGAAGCAGATAAGATGGCAATGACCTTATAAGACAACTTTGAAGGGTATATCACGAGAACAATAGGCGAATGAAGATACATCGACTTCATCGTCGTGCATACTATATCTCTCTTTCCCATCATCTCACATGGACACTTTTGAAGCAGACTAGTTCGCAATGCCCATATGAGACGACTTCTAAGCGGGTTTTACGCATACATTTTGCAGAACAAGAAACTTCGACTATGTTTTCACTAAAACTCTGCAGTCTTGCATCTGACATGCATACAGTTGAAGCAGATACGATGGCAGTGACCGTATAAGACGACTTTGAAGGGTATATTCCGAGAACAATAGGCAAATGAAGATACATCGACTTCATCGTCGTGCATACTATATCTCTCATTCCTATCATCTCACATGGACACTATTGAAGCAGACAAGTTCGCATTGACCATATAAGACGACTTCCAAGCAGGTATATCGCACACAGCTTGCAGAACAAGAAACTCCGACTTCGACTTTGTTTACACTGTAACTCAGCAGTCTAGCATCTGACATGCATACAGTTGAGCCAGATACCATTGCAGTAATGTATGAGACGACTTTGAAGGGTATATAACGAGTACAATAGGCAAACGGAGATACATCGACGTCATCGTTTTGCACACATTATCTCTCTATCCGATCATCTAACATTGACACAATTAAAGCAGACAATTTTGCATTGACCATATAAGACGACTTCCAGGCGAGTATAACGCATACAGTTTGCAGAACAAGAAACTTCGACTTCGACTATGTTCACACTGTAACTCTGCAGTCTAGCATCTGACATGCATACAGTTGAAGCAGATACCATTTCAGTGATGTATAAGACGACTTTGAAGAGTATATAATGAGAACAATAGGCAAACGAAGATACATCGACTTCATCGTCGTGCATACTATATCTCTCTTTCCTATCATCTCACATTGACACTATTGGAGCAGACAAGTTCGCATTGACCAACCATATAAGACGACTTCCAAGCGGGTATATCGCACACAGCTTGCAGAACAAGAAACTCCGACTTCGACTTCGTTCACACTGTAACTCAGCAGTCTAGCATCTGACATGCATACAGTTGAGGCAGATACCATTGCAGTGATGTATAAGACGACTTTGAAGGGTATATAACGAGTACAATAGTCAAACGAAGATACATCGACGTCATCGTTTTGCACACTATATCCCTCTATCCGATCTTCTCACATTGACACAATTGAAGCAGACAAGTTTGCATTGACCATAGGATGGCAGTGACCGTATAAGATGACTTTGAAGGGTATATTTCGAGAACAATAGGCAAATGAAGATACATCGACTTCATCGTCGTGCATACTATATCTCTCATTCCTATCATCTCACATGGACACTATTGAAGCAGACAAGTTCGCATTGACCATATAAGACGACTTCCAAGCAGGTATATCGCACACAGCTTGCAGAACAAGAAACTCCGACTTCGACTTTGTTTACACTGTAACTCAGCAGTCTAGCATCTGACATGCATACAGTTGAGCCAGATACCATTGCAGTAATGTATGAGACGACTTTGAAGGGTATATAACGAGTACAATAGGCAAACCGAGATACATCGACGTCATCGTTTTGCACACATTATCTCTCTATCCGATCATCTAACATTGACACAATTGAAGCAGACAATTTTGCATTGACCATATAAGACGACTTCCAGGCGAGTATAACGCATACAGTTTGCAGAACAAGAAACTTCGACTTCGACTATGTTCACACTGTAACTCTGCAGTCTAGCATCTGACATGCATACAGTTGAAGCAGATACCATTTCAGTGATGTATAAGACGACTTTGAAGGGTATATAATGAGAACAATAGGCAAACGAAGATACATCGACTTCATCGTCGTGCATACTATATCTCTCTTTCCTATCATCTCACATTGACACTATTGGAGCAGACAAGTTCGCATTGACCAACCATATAAGACGACTTCCAAGCGGGTATATCGCACACAGCTTGCAGAACAAGAAACTCCGACTTCGACTTCGTTCACACTGTAACTCAGCAGTCTAGCATCTGACATGCATACAGTTGAGGCAGATACCATTGCAGTGATGTATAAGACGACTTTGAAGGGTATATAACGAGTACAATAGTCAAACGAAGATACATCGACGTCATCGTTTTGCACACTATATCCCTCTATCCGATCTTCTCACATTGACACAATTGAAGCAGACAAGTTTGCATTGACCATAGGATGGCAGTGACCGTATAAGATGACTTTGAAGGGTATATTTCGAGAACAATAGGCGAATGAAGATACATCGACTTCATCGTCGTGCATACTATATCTCTCTCTCCTATCATCTCACATGGACAATATTGAAGCAGACTTGTTCGCAATGCCCATATGAGACGATTTCCAAGCGGGTTCAATGCATACAATTTGCAGAACAAGAAACTTCGACTTCGACTATCTTTACACTGTAACTCTGCAGTCTAGCATCTGACATGCATACAGTTGAGGCAGATACCATTGCACTGATGTATGAGATGACTCTGAAGGGTATATAACGAATACAATAGGCAAACGAAGATACATCGACGTCATCGTTTTGCACACTATATCTCTCTATCCGATCATCTCACATTGACACAATTAAAGCAGACAATTTTGCATTGACCATATGAGACGACATCCAAGCGAGTATGACGCATACAGTTTGCAGAACAAGAAACTTCGACTTCGACTATGTTTACACTATAACTCTGCAGTCTAGCATCTGACATGCATACAGTTGAAACAGATACCATTTCAGTGATGTATAAGACGACTTTGAAGGGTATAGAACGAGAACAATTGGCAAACGAAGATACATCGACGTCATCGTTTTGCACACTATATCTCTCTATCCGATCATCTCACATTGACACAATTAAAGCAGACAATTTTGCATTGACCATATGAGACGACTTTCAAGCGAGTATAACGCATACAGTTTGCAGAACAAGAAACTTCGACTTCGACCATGTTTACACTGTAACTCTGCAGTCCATCATCTGACATGCATACAGTTGAAGCAGATACCATTTCAGTGATGTATAAGACGACTTTATAGGGTATATAACGAGAACAATAGGCAAACGGAGATACATCGACTTCATCGTCGTGCATACTATATCTCTCCTTTCTATCATCTCACATGGAAACTATTGGAGCAGACAAGTTCGCATTGACCAACCATATAAGACGACTTCCAAGCGGGTATATCGCACACAGCTTGCAAAACAAAGAAATCCGACTTCGACTTTGTTTACACTGTAACTCAGCAGTCTAGCATCTGACATGCATACAGTTGAGGCAGATACCATTGCAGTGATGGATAAGACGACTTTGAAGGGTATATAACGAGTACAATAGGCAAACGAAGATACATCGACGTCATCGTTTTGCACACTATATCTCTCTATCCGATCTTTTCACATTGACACAATTGAAGCAGACAAGTTTGCATTGACCATAGGATGGCAGTGACCGTATAAGACGACTTTGAAGGGTATATTTCGAGAACAATAGGCGAATGAAGATACATCGACTTCATCGTCGTGCATACTATATCTCTCTCTCCTATCATCTCACATGGACAATATTGAAGCAGAATTGTTCGCAATGCCCATATGAGACGACTTCCAAGCAGGTTCAACGCATACAATTTGCAGAACAAGAAACTTCGACTTCGACTATGTTTACACTGTAACTCTGCAGTCTAGCATCTGACATGCATACTTTGAAGCAGATACGATTGCAGTGACCGTAGAAGATGACTTCGAAGGGTATATATCGAGTACAATAGGCTGATGAAGATACATCTACTTCATCGGTGTGCACACTTAATATCTCTATCCTATCAACTCACATGGATACTATTGAAGCAGACGTTTTCCCGATGCCCATATGAGACGACTTCCAATGAAGTTACATCGACTTCATCGGTGTGCACACTTTTATCTTTTTTCTATCATCTCACATTAATACTATTGAAGCAAACGAGTTTGCAATGCCCATATGAGACGACTTCTAAGCGGGTATAACGCACACAACTTGCAGAACAAGAAACTTCGACTACGACTATGTTTACACATGAACTCTGCAGTCTAGCTTCTGACATGCATACATTTGAAGCAGATATGATCGCAGTGACCATATAAGACGACTTTGGAGGGTATATAGCAAGTACAATAGGCAGATGAAGATACATCGACTTCATCGGTGTGCACTTTCTATCCCTCTATCCTATCATGTCACATGGATACTATTGAAGTAGACGAGTTTGCAATGCCCATATGAGACGACTTCTAAGCGGGTATAACGCACACAACTTGCAGAACAAGAAACTTCGACTTCGACTATGTTCACACTGTAACTCTGCAGTCTAGCATCTGACATACATATAGTTGATGCAGGAACGATTAAAGTGACCGTATATGACAACTTTGAAGGGATTATAATAGGTACAATAGGCAAATAATGGGGATACATCGACCTCATCGTCTCACACACTATATATCTCTATCCTATTATCTCACATGGACACAATTGGTGCAGACAAGCTCGCAATGACCATAAAAGACAACTTCCAAGCAGGTATAACGCACACAGCTTGCAGAACAAGATTCTTCGACTTCGACCATGTTCATACTGTAACTCTGCAGTCTAGTATCTGACATGTATACAGTTGACGCAGATACAATCGCAATGACCAAATAAGACGACTTTGAGAGGAATATAGCGAGTACAACAGGCAAATGGGGATACATCGACATCATCGTAGTACAGACTATATCTCTCTATCCTATCATCTCACATGGATACTATTGAAGCAGACGAGTTCGCAATGCCCATATGAGACGACTTCCAAGCGGATATAACGCACACAACTTGCACAACTAGAAACTTCGACTTCGACATTGTTTACACTGTTACTCTGCCGTCTAGCATCTAACATGCAAACAGTTGAAACAGATACGATTGCAGTGACCGTATAAGACGAGTTCTGAGCGGGTATAATGCACACAGCTTGCAGAACAAGAAACTCTGACTTCGACTATGTTTACACTGTTACTCTGCAGTCTTGAATCTGACATGCATACAGTTGAAGCAGATACGATGGCAATGACCGTATAAGACGACTTTGGAGGGTATATTTCGAGAACAATAGGCGAATGAAGATAAATCGACTTTATCGTCGTGCATACTATATCTCTCTTTCCTATCATCTCACATGGACACTTTTGAAGCAGACTAGTTCGCAATGCCCATATGAGACGACTTCAAAGCGGGTTTTACGCATACATTCTGCAGAACAAGAAACTTCGACTTCGACTATGTTTTCACTGTAACTCTGCAGTCTAGCATCTGACATGCATACAGTTGAAGCAGATACGATTGCAGTGACCGTAAACGATGACTCTGAATAGTATATAACGGGTTCGATAGGCAAATGAAGATACATCGACTTCATCGTTGTGCACACTATATATCTCTATCCTATCATCTCACATGGACACTGTTGAAGCAGACAAGTTCGCAATGACTATACGAGACGACTTCCTAGCAGGTATAAACGTACACAGCTTGCACAACAAGAAACTTCGACTTTGACTTTGTTTACACTGTAACTCTACCGTCGAGCAACTAACATGCATACTGTTGAAGCAGATACGATTGCGGTGACCATATAAGACGAGTTTTAAGCGGGTATATCGCGCACAGCTCGCAGAACAAGAAACTTCGACTTCGACTATGTTAACACTGTAATTCTGCAGTCTAGCATCTGACATGCATACAGTTGAAGCAGATACCATTGCAGTAACCGTATGAGACGACTTTGAAGGGTATATAACGAGTACAATAGGCAAACGAAGATACATCGACTTCATCGTTCTGCACACTATATCTCTCTATCCTATCATCTTACATTGACAGTATTGAAGCAGACGAGTTTGCATTGACCATATAAGACGACTTTCAAGCGGGTATAACGCATACAGTTTGCAGAACAAGAA
Organism: Phaedon cochleariae; assembly: GCA_918026855.4. Taxonomy (NCBI): domain Eukaryota; kingdom Metazoa; phylum Arthropoda; class Insecta; order Coleoptera; family Chrysomelidae; genus Phaedon; species Phaedon cochleariae. The sequence continues at coordinate 33,805,230 of OU896708.1, forward strand.
ACTTCGACTTCGACTATGTTCACACTGTAACTCTGCAGTCTAGCATCTGACATGCATACAGTTGAAGCAGATTCGATCGCAGTGACCGTATGAGATGACTCTGGAGGGTATATAACAAGTTCAATAGGCAAATAAAGATACATCGACTTCATCGTTGTGCACAATATTTCTCTCTATCCTATCATCTCACATGGACACTATCGAAGCAGAAAAGTTTGCAATGACCATACGAGACGACTTTCAAGCAGGTATAACGCACACAGCTTGCAGAACAGGAATCTTCGACGTCGACTATGTTTACACTGTCACTCTGCAGTCTAGCAACTGACATGCATACAGTTGAAGCAGATATGATCGTAGTGACCATATTAGACGACTTTGAAGGGTATATATCTAGTACAATAGGCAGATGAAGATACATCGACTTCATCGGTGTGCACACTCTATATCTCTATCCTATCAACTCATATGCATACAATTGAAGCAGACGAGTTCCCGATGCCCATATGAGACAGACGACTTCCAATGAAGTAACATCGACTTCATCAGTGTGCACACTTTATCTCTATCCTATCATCTCACATGAATACTATTGAAGCAAACGGGTTCGCAATGCCCATAAGAGACGACTTCTAAGCGGGTATAACGCACACAACTTGCAGAACATGAAACTTCGACTAAGACTATGTTTACACATGAACTCTGCAGTCTTGCTTATGTCATGCATACAGTTGAAGCAGATATGATCGCAGTGACCATATAAGACGACTTTGGAGGGTATATAGCAAGTACAATAGGCAGATGAAGATACATCGACTTCATCGGTGTGCACTTCCTATCTCTCTATCCTATCATGTCACATGGTTACTATTGAAGCAGACAAGTTTGCATTGCCCATATTAGACGACTTCTAAGCGGGTATAACGCACACAACTTGCAGAACAAGAAACTTCGACTTCGACTATGTTCACACTGTAACTCTGCAGTCTAGCATCTGACATGCATACAGTTGATGCAGGAACGATTGCAGTGACCGTATATGACGACTTTGAAGGGATTATAATAGGTACAATAGGCAAATAATGGGGATACATCGACCTCATCGTCTTACACACTATATATCTCTATCCTATCATCTTACATAGACACAATTGGAGCAGACAAGCTTGCAATGACCATAAAATACGACTTTCAAGCAGGTATAACGCACACAGCTTGCAGAACAAGAAACTTCGACTTCGACCATGTTTATACTGTAACTCTGCAGTCTAGTATCTGACATGTATACAGTTGACGCAGATACGATCGCAATGACCATATAAGACGACTCTGAAGGGAATATAGCGAGTACAACAGGCAAATGGGAATACATCGACTTCATCGTAGTAGACACTATATCTCTCTATCCTATCATCTCACATGGATACTATTGAAGCAGACAAGTTCGCAATGCCTATATGAGACGACTTCCAAGCGGATATAACGCACACAACTTGCACAACTAGAAACTTCGACTTCGACTTTGTTTACACTGTAACTCTGCCGGCTAGCATCTAACATGCAAACAGTAGGAGCAGATACGATTGCAGTGACCGTATAAGACGACTTCCAAGCGAGTATAACGCACACAACTTGCACAACAAGAAACTTTGACTTCGACTTTGTTCACACTGTTACTCTGCCGTCTAGCATCTAACATGCAAACAGTCGAAACAGATACGATTGCAGTAACCATATAAGACGAGTTCTGAGCGGGTATTGTCGAGTTTCTTCTCTCCGAACTGGAATCTAGTTCATCGAAAATTCATCCTCTTTATAAAAATGTTAATGTCATGAAATTGCATAGCAACAAAAAATAATATTGAAAACTTCGACTGTTAATAAAAACCGATATCAAAAAGTATTCGAAAAAGTCTTGTTCATTTAACATAAAAGGAATACAAAATCCTACATGGTCCTTATTCGAGCAGGATATATCGATGCATCCAATTAATCGATATAGTGTATCGCAAAAATCAAATTGCCAGCAAGAAGAAGCAATCGTTATAATCAAGCACATTCAGCAATCGAGCTCAAGCCCAGGACATTTTAGGACTACAGGAACTCTGGTGCTAGCAGATGGAACGCAGTGAAATCGAGAAATCACTTTAGAATCAAACGGATATCAGAGGGAGGCGTGAATTATCAATCATATCGGGGATCGTAACGTGAGTCTGTTCCATTACTTCACCATTTTATCGTCTCAATCTCTGTATCTCAGCATTATCGCATCGTATCAATCAGTTATCAGCATTTACTTGAATCTAGTATCATATTCAGTGTCGAAACTCAAACGATGGAAGAAGAGTTACGGCAGCTCAAAATAAAACGTGCTCAAGTAAAATCATCCATATCCAGATTCAATTCGTTTATCGATAGATTCAGCGAAGATCAAGTTTTGCAATTAGAATCGCGATTGGATCAAGCAATTCAATTTTTGGATCATTTCAATTCTGTTCAGGATTGAATCGAGTATTTAGATGAACAAGAATTGGAATCTGATGACAGAATCATATTCGAAAATCGTTTTTATGAGATTATTCAGAAAGCAAAGCAGTTACTTCATGATTTTCACAAGAAGCAAGTCAACGATGACATGAGTTGTGTACAGAGTGATCTAAATTGTCATAATCGTGGCACTACCTCTAATGTGAGATTTCCAGTTTTAGAACTACCAAAGTTTTATGGAGATTATGATAAGTGGGGACAATTTAGAGACATGTTCACAGCGTTAGTTCATAAAGATGAATCCATGGATAATATCAAGAAATTTTATTATTTATTAAGTTGTTTAAAGGGTGATGCATCTAAAATTCTCGAATGTATAGAAGTAACGAATGATAATTATTTTACCGCTTGGGATTTATTGAAATCTCGATACGAAAATAGAACAGTCATCATAAAAAATCATGTGAAGGCTATTGTCGACTTACCCGCAGTGACTAAGGACACTCATGTTTCTTTACGAAAATTAACTGATGATTTTCAAAAGCATTTTCGATCTCTCAAAAATTTGGGTGAACCCGTCGATCATTGGGATACCTTACTTATTTATATAATTACTCGAAAATTAGACTCTCATTCGGAAAAAGAATGGGAAGAATTAGTCATTTCTCAAAAAATTCTTTCACCGAAAATTAGCGATTTGATTGATTTTTTGATGCAGAGATGCTTGATCTTAGAAACTATTGATCGTGGAAAATCATCAGAAGGCCGTCCAGACTATAAAGTAGATCAGCACAAATATAAATATACTGGTTCTTTCAAGAAATCCTCGAATGACAGAACTTTTTCAGGTTCTTCAACGCATAATGTCATCAAAATGTCATGTTTTTTCTGTAAACAAAATCATCCAATTTATTTGTGTGAAAAATTCAAAGCACTTCCAGTAGCTTCTCGTTTGAGCAAAATAAAAAACCTGAAGCTATGCATAAATTGCTTGCGAAAGAATCATTGTGTGAGTGAATGTTTAGCACAAGGGTGCAAAAGGTGCTCTCAACGACATAACACTATGTTGCATATGGACAAGTCCAATTCGAATACTGTACCAAGATTAGTATCAAACACCACACCAAACGAAGCTAACAATCAGAATTCAAACTATGTTTCTATCCAATCGAACGATATACCATCAGATCAGTCTCTCATGTCAACGAACGTTTCATCAAACTATAGTGGAAATCACAATATGCAAATATTACTATCAACTGCGGTTGTATTGATCAGAGATCATAGAAATCAATGGCATAAATGTAGAGCTCTATTAGATAATGGCTCTCAGCCTAACTTTTTCACGAGGAATCTTTCAGAAAAATTACGTTTGCCTTATTCAAAAACGAATGCTCCTGTTAGTTGTAACGAAGTTACTTTTATTTTGAGTGTTATATGAGACATACGGTATAGTAATTAACAACTTTTGTAAATAGTGAGCTAGGAATTCCGTTCTTTTTCGTGAATGATATAAATAATACCCCGGAAGTATTATTCATAGTCTTCATCATCCACGATTTAGTTTTGATCAGTTGTAAATATTTTGATTTGATAATTAATAAAACGCGGAGTGGATATCAGAGCGATATCCATCCAAGTATACGTATCTCGGGTGCGCCCCACCATTTGAGAGAAGTGGTGGAAGCTCGCCTAGCGAGTCGCCGTTGCTCAGAGAGACCGACGGAGAATCAGTATAGCTTGTGCGCTTAGCCGGCTATACACGCGCAGCCAGCAGACCAGCGGGACCAAGGACGAGCCGACACCGAAGCCAGCCGAGGACTACCGACGGAGAGGGGAGAGCCGCCTAGAAGCCAGAGGACTGGGGACTAGGAAAGGAGTCCAGCGAGAGCAACCGACCAGACAGCCACGCCAGCATACCAGACCGGACCGACCGACAGAGGACAGGAGAATAGAGAAAGAGCGTTAGGTGAGGACAGCGGAGAGTAATACCAAATGGGAGTCTCCGGGATGCAGGATAGTATTGTGTATCTAATATAAGTTCTCTTTCAGCCGTGATTGATCTAAGTGTGACGTATCACCTGATCGTTGAGATGCACGATAGATAACTTGCGTGCATGCATACTCAGTGAGTATCTCCTGTATGCAAGATTTTGTTGCATTTAATATAAGTTCTCTTCCAGCCGTGGTTGATCTAAGTGTGACGTATCACCTGATCATTCAGATGCACGATAGATAACTTGCGTGCATGCATACTCAGTGAGTATCTCCTGTATGCACGATTTTGCTGTATTTAATATAAGTTCTCTTTCAGCCGTGATTGATCTAAGTGTGACGTATCACCTGATCATTGAGATGCACGATAGATAACTTGCGTGCATGCATACTCAGTGAGTATCTCCTGTATGCACGATTTTGTTGTATTTAATATAAGTTCTCTTTCAGCCGTGATTGATCTAAGTGTGACGTATCACCTGATCATTTGAGGTGCACGATAGATAACTTGCGTGCATGCATACTCAGTGAGTATCTCCTGTATGCTAGATGTTGCATGTATGTACAGCATTGATGTAGTGTAATTATTAAAGCTTGCTGCTAGTTTTGCTTTTAATACTATAGACTGCAATTTTCATTAAGTTTAGTTGCTTTGAATAACCCGCGAGCTTGCATTCGAAATTGAATTGAATACCGTATGTCTCGAGAGAGAGAGGGGGTATTGATCATAGCATCTGATTATTGTATATAATGTAAATTAGATTTGTAAATAAGTAATTGTAAGTAATCTTGTAGATGCATTTAGAATATATAGTTGTAATATATCATTGAGTTTTATTCCATTCACTATTGGTGCAACTAATAATCCAGGGAATAAGTTGAATATAAGGAGTGTCACTTTGACAGTTGAAGTCTCAGACCCCTGGAAAATACTATCTCCACTGAAAGTTGCCCGGTGCAAGTGGACCTACCACTATAAAATAGGTGGCGCCCGAGTACATTAGTTAATAACCCGAGTTGGGGCGCTAAACAACTTATCTCAGAGTAGATAACCTTACAAATTTGGCGCCCGAGCAGGGACCTGAGTTAAACCGAGTTATACCGAGTTAAACCGAGTTATACCGAGTTAAACCGAGTTATACCAAGTCGGACCGAGTTAAACCGAGTAAAACCGAGTTGAACCGAGTCAAACCGAGTTTAACCGAGATAACCCGAGTAAGCTATTTTTGTATATAGACAAGTAAATATTCTTTCAGTTAGGGCTGGATATCAAGGATTGTATGTTCAAGTTGCTATGATCACTCTGCCTCGAGACATACGTGAAGCTTGAGCATTTTAACCCTAAAACTATTTAGTCACGGTAGGGATTGTTTGGCCATAGTGTTTCGAGATAAAATCAACAGCTGTCAGTTTGACAGCTGTCCAGACAATTGGAGTCATAGTCGTGTGGCACATCGTTTTCTAGGTTTTCAGGGACGAGAAAACCGTTTAGGACATTCCCAAGTTGTTACTGTCGTCTGTTCACGGGATATCCGAGTTCAACCGAAGACCGACGGAAATTATTTGAACTTGGACATCAAGAAAATCGATCGAGGATTCTATCTCGAGATTCTGAAGAAGTCAGACGTGCTGATCAATCGTATACACCGAAAATGAGGAACGAAGACACTACAAAGCCTCCCGAGTCCGCAGAAGGACAGACTTCACCGTCGAAGAGTAAAGAGCCTGTAGATGTCAGAGTGAGCTGGGTTTATCAGCTGAAGAAAGCTGATATAGACGTGGAACTGTCTAAGTTTGGCCTTGAAGTCACTGGAACAGTTGAGGACAAAAGGAGACGACTGGTTAGGTTCCTGAGGGAAGGTCGAGTGGGTACCGCCGCACCCACACCGACTCCAGGGAGTGTCCCACTGACTTCGACTTGGACATTCCCGAATCTGAACACCGTACCCCCTGTGAATGTGACTTCAACCGGAACCGCACAGGCAACAACCGTACCGACTATGGCCGTACCGACCATGATGACAGCTCCATCTACATCAATGGCAACGGCGAGTCCAGAACCGATACGCACTCGAGACTGGAATTTGTCATTTGATGGGCTAGGAGACCCAGTAGCATTTCTGGAGAGGCTCGATGAGATCAGAGTATCCCAGAATATACCAGCTCATCGATTGATAGCCGTATTACCCGATCTGTTCCAAGGGGAAACCGCCCTTTGGTACCGAAACAACCGCTCAGCCTGTACAACGTGGAATGCATTTGTGGAATTGTTTAAAATCTTCTACTTTCCTGTCAACTACCAAGTAGACCTAGAGGTTGCTATTGGTAGACGTCTCCAAGGACCAAACGAGCCTGTACAAGCTTACATAACCGATATCCAGACGCTTGTGCGAAGGCATGGGAGTATGACACCGGAACAAGAGCTGACGTGGCTATACCGGAACTTGCTACCAGAATATCGACAGCATATCAAAAGAAGTGACTTTGCCGATATTGTTACTTTTTCTCGTGCTGTGAAGGAGTTTGAACTTCTCAGAGGAGAGATACAGGAGAGGTACCAAACCTATGCAGTGACTGCCAGGTACCCTGTCGTGTCGAGAGCCCCACCGACATCCCCAGCGACAACCTCTCTGACAGCTCCAGAGATTCCAAGGCCGAAGATGACCTCACCCAGATCGGAGAGGAATGAATCAAGGAGAGTTTTCCAGTCTGTTTCCAACTCCAGGACAGGAACAAGCTCATCAGCACCAGCTGTGTGTTGGAGATGTGGACAGACAGGACATTTGAGGAGTCAGTGCCGATCCACTCCTAAGTTATTTTGCTCCAGATGTGGGAAGGAAGGAGTGATGTCCCGTGACTGTCCCTGTCCTAGGTCGGAAAACTAGGAAGGCATTGCCCTGCACCGAGACCTGAGCAGTGCCATTCCACCAATGTCTCGGAAACGATCCGAACCGTCCGACCTGAAGATGCCCGTCCATTCGTTTCTGTGCATACCCTTGGTGACCGTTTTGAGGCCCTGTTAGATACTGGAGCATCCAGGACGTATATGGGAGATAACGTGGCTAGAAAATGTCAAGATATGGGAGTTCGAAAAGGAGCACCGGATGCTTCCATGGCCAGAATGGCAAATGGCCTCCCAGCTCAAGTTCCCAGCAAATATCACTTGGACTTAGTGATTGGGAACACAACTATTCCCGCCATAGTTGGACATCTTCCTGGCCTATCATCTGATTTTGTCATAGGCATGGATATTCTGAAACCGCAGAAATTCCAACTGGACCTGTCAGATGGGAGTATACGTATGGATGGAAAACAGATAGTCGACCAGAGACCGCAACCGGAACACCTGATTAGTACCGTAGACCGTATTGAAAAGCTTGCACTCACCCCGACTGAGGAAAGAAAACTCCAAGCATTCTTGGACCAGGAGCTAGCTCAATTCGAGAGCATAAAGGGAGTAACGCCGATACTCAAACATGAGATACGTTTGATCAATCCGGAACCGATCAAACAGCGTTACAGACCGCAGAATCCAAGAATGCAGGAGGTAATCAACGACGAAGTTGATAAAATGCTGGAAGAAGGCATAATAGAACCGTCCAATAGCCCCTGGAGCTCACCTGTTGTTATAGTCCGAAAGAAGGATGGCAAACCAAGGTTTTGCATCGACTTCCAGAAAGTCAATGCTGTGACACATAAGGATGCATACCCACTACCCTTCATAAATGCAATTTTAGATAAATTGCGCCGCGCTAGATACATTTCTAGTATTGATTTGAAGCAGGGGTATTGGCAAGTAGCCTTGACCGATGCAAGCAAACCAGTCACAGCATTCACAGTACCTGGCCGAGGGCTGTTCCAGTTCAGGGTAATGCCGTTTGGGCTACATGCAGCTCCAGCCACGTTCCAACGTTTGATGGACCGTATAATAGGACCTGAACTGGATCCGTATTGCTTCGCCTATCTGGACGACATAATCGTACTGGGAGAGACGTTCGAACAGCATCTCAGTATCCTGAAGGAAGTATTCCGCCGCCTCCGAGGTGCTAACCTCCGTTTAAACCCAGAAAAATGTCAGTTTGGCAGGAAGTCGCTAAAGTACCTGGGTCACGTGATTACAGGCGAAGGGATTGCTACAGATCCAGATAAGGTGAAATCCATCCTGGAATTTCCACCACCGAACACCGTGCGACAGCTACGACGATTCCTGGGAATCGCATCCTGGTACAGACGCTTTGTACCTGGATTCTCGAATGTGGCTGCCCCGTTGAACCGACTCCTGAAAAAGGGATACCGTTGGCAGTGGAATACTGAACAAGAAGAAGCATTCGACCACCTCAAGAAATGTCTGACTGAATCACCCGTTCTGGCCTGTCCAGATTTTGAGAGACCCTTCATTTTGCAAACAGATGCAAGTGATCAAGGTTTGGGAGCAGTACTTATCCAGAATAAGGAGGATGGTGACCACATAATCGCTTATGCCAGCCGAACACTGACAACTTCGGAAAAGGCATATTCAGTTACTGAAAAGGAATGCCTGGCTATCGTTTGGGGCATAGAGAAAATGCGTCCATACCTGGAAGGTTACCGATTCACCGTCCTCTCTGATCATCAGTCATTGAAGTGGCTCCACAATATCAAAAGCCCAAGTGGTAGACTAGCCAGATGGAGTATGTATCTCCAGCAATTCGATTTTGAGATCAAGTATCGAAAAGGGGTCCTGAACCGAGTGGCTGATGCTTTATCCAGACACCCGTCTCCAGATGAAGAGGGTATTGCTGCCGTCGAGGGAACACTAGATTGTTCGTGGTATTCCCGAAAGAAAACCGAAATCCTGAAGGATCCTGCCGCCAATCCCGACTATTGCATCAAGGAAGACCGACTCTATCGCCATTTTTGGGATTCAACCGACTTTTCTGAACCAGAGCTTTCTGATCCCTGGAAGCTTTGCATCCCGAAACCAGCTCGTTCATCCGTTATGAAGGAGAATCACGATGCTCCCACTGCTGGACATCTCGGGATTGCTAAGACCACGGCCAGAATTGCTAGCCGCTACTACTGGCCTGGCATGTTTAGGGACATAGCTAAATACGTTCGAAGCTGCCAGTCTTGTCAGCAGTACAAGACGTCACAGCAGAAGACTCCAGGGATGATGCAACCGTCAGTGAATAGACAACCATGGGAAACTGTGAGTTCTGATCTGGTTGGACCGCTGCCCCGCTCCAGTAAAGGAAACAACTACCTAGTTGTATTCCAAGACAGATTCACGAAGTGGATCCAGTGCCGTCCCATACGGAAGGCGACAGCGAAGGCAGTGAGTCAAGCTCTCTATGAAGAGATCATCACACGTTTTGGGTGTCCGAAGACCGTTATTACCGATAATGGAACCCAGTACACAGGTACACTGTTCAGAGATCTGCTAAAAGATCTGAAGATTGGCCACCGTCTAACTCCGCCGTATACACCGCAGTCCAATCCAGTAGAGAGGACGAATAAGACCATGAAGACTATGATCTCTCAGTTCTGCGACAAAGATCATCGGAAATGGGACCAGCACATACCAGAACTAATATTTGCTTACAACACAGCCCGACATGACTCCACCGGGTACACTCCGGCATTTCTCAACTATGGGAGAGAGTTGGAAATACCAGGGGCTGTGTACCGTCCTGAGGATCTAGTGCCAGATGATGTTGATGATAATCCAGAGGATACAAGAGACCGAGCCCAAAGACTAGACAAACTCCGGGAAGTCTTCGAGTTTGTTCGAGTCAACCTATCTCGAGCTTTCACGACACAGAGTCATCACTACAATCTCCGTAGACGAGAATGGAGATGTCATGTGGGAGATCAAGTGATGAAAAGGGAGCATCATCTTTCATCTGCTACAAAGGGGTTTGCCGCTAAATTAGCCCCTAAATATTCTGGCCCGTATACCGTTTCAAAAGTTATATCTCCGGTAGTCTATGATCTTAAGAGCAACACTGGCAAGAAGCTACACCATATACACATAAAGGATTTGAAGCCTGCTCATAACCTGATCGATCAAAACAATGAAGCAGTATCATCTCTTCTAGAAAATGCCGAGAAAAGCACCCGTTCCGAAACCCCAGCCGAAGGACGTTCGTTCCCCCGTGGCAGATGCAGCCAAAATGACCGCCAAAGCTCAGCAGAGACTAAGGGCCATCAAAGTGTTGGCACGGGACTTGACCCTGCGACGCCGAGCTTGTCGAACAACGGTTGGCACTCCACCCGGTCGACAACCTTGCCGACCTGCTCCTATGACGAGGCAAACTCCGCCGAAGTTTGCCCCAACAACCTCAGTAGCTCCGTCCTTTTCACTGGTGGCAGTGGCCGACATACCTCTGCCGATAGGTCCTCCGCCCAAAGCCCAGTATGTGGTAGACATGGAAATGTCGCAAACTTCCACGATCTCCGTGGATAGGCAGCAGAGAGCGACTATTGAACACCCGATGGACACGGGGATAGAGGGGCAGAAAACCACACCGACCATCTTGAGAAGCGAAAGAAGCGAAATAGCTGAGGCATTGCTTGAGCATCCCCGAGGAAAACCGTGGCCCCCTGCCTTACAAGCCAGGTTGTTCGCCCTTCGAGGTCCGGAAGCAGACCCGAACACCCGCCTTCGTATCAAGCTAACAGCTCCAGATGGCCGTAGCATTAGGGTCACATTGCCACATAAGCCATAGGAAAATTAGTTGCGTTATAATTTTGATCTCGTTGAATGTTGGAGACTGATAATGTTTAAGTTGTTATTTGTTTAGTTTTTTCGAAATAATAAATTGGTTTTGCAAAGTTGGGTTTTCTTTTAGAGTGTTGCCAAGCTCAAAATGCAGAGTCCAGTTTTGGAGATATCCGCCTCTCCACGACAGCTGGAAGACCTAGCAAGAGAACTGGCTGAAGCCCTAGCTGAATCCACCGATGTAGCAGTGACCGCCGCTGAGGAAATGAGGAAGATGTCAACCACCCCTCCAAGGCCGGAGGCTGACGGCGATGCTGTCGCTGGCCCTTCCACCAAAATGGAGATCACAGACGCGCCCGCTGCTCAACCTCTATCTGCGACAAAGAAACCACCGTTGGTGACGCCCCAACAGACGATTGGGATAGAGGCACTACCGCTCGCTAAAGAGCCGGGTGAAGAAGGACCTCCACCACATTGGAACCCGATGACGGATGAGTATTGGACCCCTGAAGCCAGGGAGTTGAGATTCTCGGAAAACCGACTATCAGAAAAACGTCTGGCGAAAGAGCGGAAGGAACGACAAACCAAGAACCGAGCTACCGAGGATCAGTATGTTCGGATCGAACCGAACTTGTGTTGGCGATGTGCCCGAACCGGACACCAACGACAGGCGTGTTCGCGGCCACCGGTGATGTTCTGTTCTCGATGCGGCCTAGTTGGCGTGATGTCAAGGAAATGTCCATGTAACAGGAGACAGGAAACCGACAGACAATCCCGGAGCCGTCACGAGCCACGTCGGTCTCACAACCGCTGCCCAACATGCGGATGTCCCCATTCGCAGCTGCACCGCCGACGTTCGCCAATGGGAGAGGGAGGCCAACCCAGGCGGTAACCTGGTTTTACCATCACCATACAAAAACCGAGCGCGACGACCGACGAAAATGATGGGAACCTGGAATGGAGTTTATTTTTGTTTATTTCAATATAGTTTACTTTGTTATATTATATTTCATGGATAATTATATGAAAAAAAAAATAATAATAACTGAAGTTATTTTATTTTTTTTTTAGGAAGTAAGGGGGGGATGTAACGAAGTTACTTTTATTTTGAGTGTTATATGAGACATACGGTATAGTAATTAACAACTTTTGTAAATAGTGAGCTAGGAATTCCGTTCTTTTTCGTGAATGATATAAATAATACCCCGGAAGTATTATTCATAGTCTTCATCATCCACGATTTAGTTTTGATCAGTTGTAAATATTTTGATTTGATAATTAATAAAACGCGGAGTGGATATCAGAGCGATATCCATCCAAGTATACGTATCTCGGGTGCGCCCCACCATTTGAGAGAAGTGGTGGAAGCTCGCCTAGCGAGTCGCCGTTGCTCAGAGAGACCGACGGAGAATCAGTATAGCTTGTGCGCTTAGCCGGCTATACACGCGCAGCCAGCAGACCAGCGGGACCAAGGACGAGCCGACACCGAAGCCAGCCGAGGACTACCGACGGAGAGGGGAGAGCCGCCTAGAAGCCAGAGGACTGGGGACTAGGAAAGGAGTCCAGCGAGAGCAACCGACCAGACAGCCACGCCAGCATACCAGACCGGACCGACCGACAGAGGACAGGAGAATAGAGAAAGAGCGTTAGGTGAGGACAGCGGAGAGTAATACCAAATGGGAGTCTCCGGGATGCAGGATAGTATTGTGTATCTAATATAAGTTCTCTTTCAGCCGTGATTGATCTAAGTGTGACGTATCACCTGATCGTTGAGATGCACGATAGATAACTTGCGTGCATGCATACTCAGTGAGTATCTCCTGTATGCAAGATTTTGTTGCATTTAATATAAGTTCTCTTCCAGCCGTGGTTGATCTAAGTGTGACGTATCACCTGATCATTCAGATGCACGATAGATAACTTGCGTGCATGCATACTCAGTGAGTATCTCCTGTATGCACGATTTTGCTGTATTTAATATAAGTTCTCTTTCAGCCGTGATTGATCTAAGTGTGACGTATCACCTGATCATTGAGATGCACGATAGATAACTTGCGTGCATGCATACTCAGTGAGTATCTCCTGTATGCACGATTTTGTTGTATTTAATATAAGTTCTCTTTCAGCCGTGATTGATCTAAGTGTGACGTATCACCTGATCATTTGAGGTGCACGATAGATAACTTGCGTGCATGCATACTCAGTGAGTATCTCCTGTATGCTAGATGTTGCATGTATGTACAGCATTGATGTAGTGTAATTATTAAAGCTTGCTGCTAGTTTTGCTTTTAATACTATAGACTGCAATTTTCATTAAGTTTAGTTGCTTTGAATAACCCGCGAGCTTGCATTCGAAATTGAATTGAATACCGTATGTCTCGAGAGAGAGAGGGGGTATTGATCATAGCATCTGATTATTGTATATAATGTAAATTAGATTTGTAAATAAGTAATTGTAAGTAATCTTGTAGATGCATTTAGAATATATAGTTGTAATATATCATTGAGTTTTATTCCATTCACTATTGGTGCAACTAATAATCCAGGGAATAAGTTGAATATAAGGAGTGTCACTTTGACAGTTGAAGTCTCAGACCCCTGGAAAATACTATCTCCACTGAAAGTTGCCCGGTGCAAGTGGACCTACCACTATAAAATAGGTGGCGCCCGAGTACATTAGTTAATAACCCGAGTTGGGGCGCTAAACAACTTATCTCAGAGTAGATAACCTTACATAGTGGAGTAGGTAACTTACAAACGAATATCAACGTACTAATAAAGGCATCAATAAAATCCCAATACAGTGATTTTTCCGCAGATTTATCGTTTCTAGTGTTAGATCAAATCACAGAGAACTTGCCTACCTATTCCTTTGATATTTCTAAGCTAAATATTCCAGCAGATGTTATTTTAGCAGATGAAGATTGCGATATCTCGAAAGAAATCGATCTATTACTTGGAGCAAGTATTTTTTATGATATTCTCTGCTCTGGTAGTTTAAAGTTAGGTGAAGGGTTGCCAGTTTTACAGCCAACGTTATTTGGGTGGGTTATATCAGGAACACTTCCAAATAATTATCATAATGAAATCAGGACTAATCGTTTTACCTGTAATTTATCAGTAAACATTCCAATTTCTCTCGAAGATCAGTTAGAGAGATTTTGGAGGATCGAAGAGATTTCTTATAAAAAAATTGAATCAGTTGAGGAACGCGAATGCGAGGAGACATTCATTCAAACTACACAACGAGATCAGTCAGGTCACTTTTTAGTTACATTGCCAATTCGTGAGAATTCTGGTATACTAGGTGATTCAATGCAAAATGCCGTTAAAAGATTATATGCGATGGAACGAAAATTCAGGAGGAAACCAGAATTCAAGAAACAATACACAGATTTTATGACCGAGTATGAAGCTTTAGGTCACATGAGCAAAATTAACTCCGATCAAATTTATAATAAACCTTTAACCGATATATTTTACTTGCCTCATCATGGGGTTATCAACGAATCAAGCTCAACCACTAAATTAAGAGTTGTATTTGACGGTTCATGCAAGACAACTAGTGGCGTTTCTTTAAATGACAAGTTGAAAGTCGGTCCTACAATACAGGATGATCTATTTGCAATTTTAATTCGTTTCCGTAAACACAATTTCGTCATGGCATCTGATGTTGCAAAAATGTATAGGCAAATCAATATCATTCCTCAGCAGCGTGATTTACAGCGAATTTTGTGGAGACCGAACTGTAACGAAGATATTCAACATTATCAGTTGAACACGGTAACTTATGGTACTTCCTGTGCTTCATATCTAGCAATACGAAGTCTACATCAAGTAGCCATCGACAAAAAGGATTCACATCCTGAAGCATGTGACGTTATATTTCATGACTTCTATGTTGATGATTTAATCAGCGGATCTGATAGCATCGAAAATGCGATAAAGTTAAAGAAAGACTTACATGAAATTTTGAGTGAGTATGGATTTCATTTGAGAAAATGGGTCTCAAATAATTCTCTCATACTAGAAGATTCGAATATAGTTTCGTACGATCAATATTATATTACCGACAATGAAACTACAAAAACATTAGGCTTAGTGTGGAAAGCGCACTCAGATATCCTAATTTATTCGATTGATGCGAATACTTTCAAATTCAATAATATCACAAAACGATCAATATTGTCAGCAGTATCCAAGATTTTTGACCCTTTAGGTCTAATTTCTCCAGTAACAATATGTGCCAAAATGATGCTTCAACATTTATGGCAGGAGAAATTAGGATGGGACGATACTCCCTCAATACATATTATTGAATTATGGAAACAATTCAGCAACGAATTACTAGATTTAAACCAAATAAAAATACCGCGACATGTTTTAATTTTCAATTTTGAGCGTATTTCATTACATGGTTTCTGTGATGCATCACAGAAAGCATATGGAGCTTGTATATATCTAGAATCGATTGATAAAAATAACGAAATGAAAGTAAATCTCTTATGTGGAAAATCGCGAGTAGCTCCATTAAAAACAATTACTTTGCCACGATTAGAACTTTGTGGTGCTGTCCTCTTAGCACAACTGTCTGCTAAGGTGATTCGGTCTCTCAAAGTTAGTTTCAATGAAATTCATTACTGGAGTGACAGCACTATAGTATTATCATGGTTAGCTAAGTCACCTAATA
Organism: Phaedon cochleariae; assembly: GCA_918026855.4. NCBI lineage: Eukaryota > Metazoa > Arthropoda > Insecta > Coleoptera > Chrysomelidae > Phaedon > Phaedon cochleariae. Next base: position 33,821,102 of record OU896708.1, read on the forward strand.
CTTTGAATACATTTGTAGCTAATCGTGTAGCCGAGATATTGAGATTAACTAATTCTGATCAATGGGGTCATGTACCTTCAACGAAAAACCCTGCTGATATTGTATCAAGAGGCATTAATCCACGAAACCTCATTACATGTGAATTATGGTGGTCAGGGCCTGAATTTCTATTGTCAAGAGATAATTTCGATAAAAATTTTGAAATAATTACTGATTTGCCAGAATTACGAAAATGTGGAGTAGCACTAACAAATATGACAGTTGACACAAGTGATCGTTTCATTCTTTTCGAACGATATTCCACATTATATCGAATAAAACGTGTAGTAGCTTTGTGTTATAGGTTCTTCAGAAATATATCGACAAATAGAACTGCTAAAGTTACTGGCGAAGTAACCTTAGATGAAGCTGAGAATGCTTTGATAGCCCTCATAAGATGTTCGCAGGCTGAGTCTTTTCCAAATGAAATCAATTTAATTCGAAACTCCAAATCAATTCCAAAAAATTCCAAATTAATATCATTAAATCCATTCATAGACTCTGATGATATTTTGAGAGTGGGTGGTCGATTATCCAAAGCTAATATATCCTATGATACAAAGCATCCTATTATCCTAAGTTCCAAACATCATATGACACGTCTTATAATTTTAAACGAACACTATCGACATCTTCATGCAGGTACTCAGACGTTATTATCGATTTTGAGACAACGTTATTGGCCAATCAACGGTCGTTCAACGGTACGCAATATTTTGAGAAGATGTATAATTTGCTTTCGAGCTAATCCTACTAATATTATTCGTAAAATGGCTGACCTACCAGAAGAAAGAATAACACCGAATCGACCTTTTTCTGTTGTAGGGATTGATTTCGCGGGTCCATTCAATATTAAAGATGGCAAACTCAGAAATCGAGCTATTATCAAAGCATATTTGTGTATTTTCATTTGTTTCAGTACGAAGGCTGTTCATTTAGAAACAGTGAGTGATCTTAGTACACACGGATTTCTCAATGCATTGAAACGGTTCGTGTCTAGAAGAGGTCTATGTAAAATGATTTATTCTGACAACGGTTCTAATTTCGTTGGCGCAAATAACGAATTAAAAAGAATCTACGACTCTTTAGCGAATTTTATCAAGGATCCCAATCTGATTGAATTTTTTCTTCAGAATAGGATTAAATGGCAATTCATTGCACCTTATTCACCACATTTAGGGGGTTTGTGGGAAGCTGCTGTTAAGCGAGCAAAATTTCATGTTACTAGAGCTGTCAGTAACACTAATACTCTGACTTTTGAGCAATTATCGACATATTTTTCCCAGATTGAGGCGATAATAAACTCACGCCCCATAACGCCTCTCTCATGTGACCCAAATGACCTCGCTGCACTCACCCCAGGTCACTTCCTAATTGGTGACTCGCTTATATCAATACCTGAGGTAGACTTGATGAGTATCCCTGGAAATCGTCTCAACCAATACCAAATGATACAGCAAGCTACTCAAATGTTTTGGAGACGATGGTCAACTGAATACCTCAACCTACTGCAGCAACGTTCGAAGTGGACCGAAAATTCGCCCGAGATTATAAGAGATAATTCGCTAGTTCTCTTGATCGATGACAATGCACCTTCAATGTGCTGGAAAATTGGCAGAATTATGCAGCTTCATTGCGGTTCTGATGGCATTGCCAGAACTGCTACTATTCGGACTCCAACGGGGGTGACTAAGCGAGCAGTGACAAAGCTGTGCTTACTTCCAATGGACGATGCACTCAATAATTAAATGCCTAAAGTGTTTTGAATGTTATGGTTGTTTTTGAAAGACTTTGTTCTTCCAAGGCCGGCGGGATGTCGAGTTTCTTCTCTCCGAACTGGAATCTAGTTCATCGAAAATTCATCCTCTTTATAAAAATGTTAATGTCATGAAATTGCATAGCAACAAAAAATAATATTGAAAACTTCGACTGTTAATAAAAACCGATGTCAAAAAGTATTCGAAAAAGTCTTGTTCATTTAACATAAAAGGAATACAAAATCCTACAGGTATAATGCACACAGCTTGCAGAACAAGAAACTCTGACTTCGACTATGTTTACACTGTAACTCTGCAGTCTTGAATCTGACATGCATACAGTTGAAGCAGATACGATGGCAATGACCGTATAAGACGACTTTGGAGGGTATATCTTGAGAACAATAGGCGAATGAAGATAAATCGACTTTATCGTCGTGCACACTATATATCTCTATCCTATCATCTCACATGGACACTGTTGAAGCTGACAAGTTCGCAATGACTATACGAGACGACTTCCTAGCAGGTATAACGCACACAGCTTGCACAACAAGAAACTTCGACTTTGACTTTGTTTACACTGTAACTCTACCGTCGAGCAACTAACATGCATACTGTTGGAGCAGATACGATTGCGGTGACCATATAAGACGAGTTCTAAGCGGGTATATCGCACACAGCTTGCAGAACAAGAAACTTCGACTTCGACTATGTTCACACTGTTATTCTGCAGTCTAGCATCTGACATGCATACAGTATAAGCAGATACCATTGCAGTGACCGTTTGAGACGACTTTGAAGGGTATATAACGAGTACAATAGGCAAACACGAAGAAACATCGACTTCATCGTTTTGCACACTATATCTCTCTATCCTATCATCTTACATTGAAAGTTTTGAAGCAGACGAGTTTGCAATGACCATATAAGACGACTTCCAAGCTGGTATAACGCATACAGTTTGCAGAACAAGAAACTTCAACTTCGACTATGTTTACACTGTAACTATGCAGTCTAGCATCTGACAAACATACAGTTGAAGCAGATACGATTGCAGTGACCGTGAAAGATGACTTTGAATGGTATATAACAAGTTCAATAGGCAAATGAAGATGAATCGACTTCATCGTTGTGCACACTATATCTTTCTATCCTATCATCTCACATGGACACTATTGAAGCAGACAAGTTCGCAATGACCATACGAGACGACTTCCAAGCAGGTATAACGCACACAGCTTGCAGAACAAGAAACTTCGACGTCGACTATGTTTCCACTGTCACTCTGCAGTCTAGCATCTGACATGCATACAGTTGCAGTATATATGATGGTAGTGACAATATGAGACGTCTTTGAAGGGTATATATCGAGTACGATAGGCAGATGAAGATACATCGACTTCATCGGTGTGCACACTCTATATCTCTATCCTATCAACTCACATTGATACTATCGAAGCAGACGAGTTCTCGATGACCTTATGAGACAACTTTCGAGCAAGTAAAACGCACACAACTTGCACAACATGAAACTCCGACTTCGACTTTGTTCACAATGTAACTCTGCCGTCAAGCATCTGACATGCATACAGTTGAAGCAGATACGATGGCAGTGACCGTATAGACGACTCTGAACGGTATATAATGAGTTCATAAGGCGAATGAAGTTACATCGACTCCATCGGTGTGCACACTCTATCTCTATCCTATCATCTCACATGGTTTATTCGATTAACTTAACTTTGTATTTGAATATATGTTCAGATTGAGACACCGTTCAGTTTCGTATTTGGTATCTAATTATTATTATACTGGGGCTTACATTACATGATGGAATCAATATATTACATTCTTCCACCCGATATCAAAATACATAAATATAAATATAACTAGTTCTCTGCATACAATTTGCATAACTTGCTGACTGGTCTTCTGATAACTCCATTGATTGTTTTGATATCAACAACTCGGACCGTTCCATCTTCTCCTGGGTACACTGCTACAACTCTGCCTCTATTCCAACAGTTCCTCGGTCCATTATTGTCAACAATCAATACTAGATCGTCTACTTCCAAATTTTCTTTCTTGTACTGTCTCTTCCCTCTTCTGTTCAGTGTTGGTATGTACTCACGTACCCATCTTCTCCAGAACTGGTCGGCCATCGTTTGAGCGATTTGCCATTGCTTTCTCAAATTCTTCTTTTCTTCACATCCTAACGAAGGTGAATCAGATGCACTACCAATGAGGAAATGATTTGGGGTCAAACATTCTAAATCCGTGGGATCAGTTGATGCATAAGTTAGTGGTCGACAATTTATAATGTGTTCAATTTCACATAATAGGGTATTCAACGTCTCTTCTTTTGGAACTGCTTCTTTCAAAATTATTTTCAAGTTGTTCTTCACTATTCGAATCATCCTTTCCCAACATCCACCGAAATTGGGCGCAGCTGGCGGTATAAAGTGCCACTTCAAATTTGTTAAAGACATCTCACGAATGATTTTCTTCTGATCTAAATTGTCTAATGCTTGTTTTATCTCTTTCTCTGCTCCCTTCAGGTTCGTTCCGTTATCTGAGAACATATTTGCTGGACATCCCCTTCTTGCTGCCATTCTCTTCACAGCCATAATTGTAGAGTCCGTTTCAAGAGTGGATGCAATCTCAATATGAACAGCTCTTGTTGCTAGACAAGTGAATAATACTCCGTATCTTTTCTCTCTCCTCCTTCCAATTTTTACCATCATGGGTCCAAAATAGTCGACACCGCAGTTCGTAAATGGTTGTAAGAATCCGGTAAGTCTTGATGCGGGTAAGTCTCCCATATCTGGAACATGTGGTAAAGATTTTCTGTTCTTACAAAACAAACATTTTTTCGAAAAAATTGATTTTACTGCTTGTCTTAATTGTGGAATCCAATATTTTCCTCTGACTTCATTTATTACTAATTCTAGTCCCTGATGATTAAATTTTCTGTGATAGTAGTCCAAAAGAAGTTCTGTATATTTATGTTTTCGCTTCAATAAAATTGGGTTTTTTCTATCATCTTCCAAATTTGGAGCATGTTTCAATCTTCCTCTGATTCTCAAAAGTTCGTCTTCATCAAGATAGGGCATGAGTTGGTAAATGTTACTATTTCTCGAAATTTCTATGCCAGATTTCAAATCTTCATATTCACTTCCAAACATTTCTTGTTGCGTCATTTTAGTCAAAAGTTTTTCAGCATTCCAAATTTCTTCCGGATAGAGTTCTGTTTCGATTTTTTCAGTTTTCTTGCAATTCCTAATGAACCTCAATATCCAAGCCGTGGTTCGTATCACTTTCATCCAATTCGAGAATCTATGAACGTCTGGTAAAGCACCTTTAATTTCTTGAATCAAACAAACATATTTTCTTTTTGATTTCAGTTCAATAAGACATTCTGATGTCGAAAAATTAGCTTTAGGCCAGAATTCCTTACCCAATTTTAGAAATTCGGGTCCAGTGAACCAACTTTCATCATTGTTATTCTTGTTTTTCTTGGTCAATTTGTCAGCTATATTTTGTTTTGTATCTACCCAGTGCCAGTTTTCTCTATCAGTTTTTTCCAATATTTCTTCTATCCTCAGTGAAACAAATTTATTGTAATTTCTAGTATCTGATGACCATAGCCATAAGAGTACTGTTTTTGAATCACTCCAGAAAAAGGTTTCTTTAATTTCCAAACTATGTTCCTTGATTATCATTGTTTTCAATCTGGCAGCCAGCAAAGCTGCAAGCAATTCCATTCTTGGGATACTCAAAGATTTTAAAGGAGCTACTCTTGCTTTTGCCGTAACGAATGATAATTTCCAACAATTTTCTTCAAAAAATCTAAAATATCCCACAGCTCCAAAAGCATTCTCGCTGCTGTCACAAAATATGTGAAGATCTACTGAAGATATTTTGGATTTGAAGTACCATCTTGGGATATTCACATATTTCATATTGTTGAGTGTTGCTATCCAATTCTTCCAATCGTCAAGGTGATTTTTATCTGATATCTTTTCGTCCCAATTCAATTTTTGTCTCCAAATATTCTGCATCAATATTCTTACTTGAATCATTATATTCATAACGAATCCCAGAGGATCAAATATTGACATGGATAGTCTCAAGATTTCTCTTTTTGTCGGATTTTTTTCACCATTCAGTAAACTCTGATCCAATTTTCTTAGCTGAAATTCAAATTTGAAACCATCTTCGCAGCAATCCCACCATACACCAAGAAGTCTTTCAACTGTGGAATTATTCAAGTTTTTTGATGTAGATAGTCTCAAATCTGGA
>OU896708.1:33827702-33849702 GCA_918026855.4 Phaedon cochleariae
CAATAAGACAACGGCTATTGGAAAATACTTCGCTCGAGTTGGAAGAAGCATACAATCAAGCACGCTCCTTATAAATGGCTCAACTCCATTCCGATAGATTTCTGATTCCTTATTCTACAGTGAACGCTCTATCAATAGAAACTAATGACCAACCTCGTCACTCAGAGAATCTTGCTCCTCGTCACTCAGAGAATCTTGCAGCAATGGCTAGATTGGAATCTAAATCACGTTCCTGTTATTTTTGTGGAAATCAGCTACATCCCAGGTTTGAATGCCCCGCGGCTAATGTGACTTGTAAAAACTGCCTGAAACGTGGCCATTTCGCAAAAGTCTGCAGAAGCAAGAAAGCTAATTCCAGAACGGTAGTGGCCGGCACCATGGAATTACTTGCTAGCTCAATAACAGCTTCAGCATCTTCGTGTCTACAAAAAGCAACCGTTGCAGTCACAGTTGATGGAATTGAAGCCCAATGTCTCATCGATACTGGAAGTACATCTAGTTTCATCAATTCAAATTTTGTGGATCATTGTAAAACTCAGAGAATGCCATCTAACGAAAGAATCAACATGGCTTCTTTAACGCTGATATCGAATGTTGAAGGGTGCTGTATAGTAACTATCGAAATGGAAAATCATATATATACGAACGTCAAGTTATTGATTATGAGAGACCTCTGTGCTGATATCTTATTGGGACATGATATCTTGAAAAATCATTCTGCAGTTGAGATACACTTTGGTGGCTCTAGAAAACCTCTAAAAATATGCAGTGTTATTCAAGCATTAGTTCCGCCTGCAAAACTCTTCACAAACTTATCTCAAGATTGTAGCAAAACAACATTGTCAACTCTCTCTTACCTCAGCCACCGTATAATTATGGTTTACGTGTCCACCGGGTATATTTTTCGATTTCCCTAATTCATTGTTTTTTACCGATTCGCACTTTTTATTGCAGAAGGTCGTCGCACCTGTCGAGTCAATCAGCTGTTAGGACATCTCGGTCGTCGATCTCTTTTCCTTTTCTGTTGATATTATAAATATGATTTATCATCTGCCAGGCATAGGCAACCCTCGGCACAACCAAATGCGTGGATGGTTGCCTAACTCGAATAAGTTGACAGGTACTATTTTTGAATTTTGCTGTTTCTCTCGCACCTACCAGGTTGGTAAAAAACCTCGCAAAAACCTTTGACTTGTTCTGGAAGAATCTGTTCGAGTGTTGGTCTTTTTCAACAAATGGTTGTCCATCAGTGCGCGTCATGAATTAGAAACCGAATAATTAATCATCACTGCAAATTCTCTGTATAATTAGTGAATGCGAGTGGTTCCAGATTCGACTATCGGGATTCCCGGTATATTGGTCAATCGTGCCTGTATTTATTAGGTGAGTTATTAATCTTACTTTTTTGATATGAAGCACGTGTTTGTGCTATGCCGGACTTGGTCCTGAAACTAGTATTTATTAGTTTGCAGAATTGCATAGTGCCACTATAAACTTCCCCTTGCTCTGTATTCACCGGAGACGTATAGGGATCGTGAATTAAACCTGGTGTGGGTACCTCAAACAGAACCGGTCTTTTTTCTTCAAACCCCCTGAGAACCCCGTTTCACCACATCTTGGCGACCAACCCGAGGCTTGTTTGAGGTCATCATGGTTTTAGAAAAGACACCAACTGGTCCATCTGGTCCCTCCTACAACCTGAGAAATCGGCAGCTAAGTGGGTCAAAAAATGGCGCAATTCCTCGCCAACAAAATCATCATGTGACATCAGGTAACAATTTTCCAAATACTCCTTTGTCAACGGATGCTCCGGCAGCATTTCCGGCATTTTCATCAGCGGCTGTAGAAGGTACAGCTGGCAGATCAAAGTCGTTGAATAATTCAAACGACAACCCTATAAACTCTAGTGATCAGGTGCAGAACTCTAATAATGTACCACCAATACCAACAAATGTGAATGAACTCAACTAAGGTATCAATGAAATTAATTTAGGTCCTAGGCAGCAAGCTCCTGGAATGAATTTTGGCCAGAAGCATATAGGCACTAGCTTATTCACCGAGGGTACAGTCCCTCAGACTGGCAACTTAAATTATCCTTTTGGGGAAAATAATACCATTTTCAATCATCATTATCAGCCTAGGCCTAACTTTTTTGAAAATAGTGGTAACAATCATATAGGGGGGAACAATGTCCCGCCCCTAGGGGTTTTTCCACCTTATACAAGTGTTCCGACAAGTAGAAATCAAGATCATTTGCCAACTAGCACATGTAACAATATTTTTCAAACAAATTCAAATAGTAACCCTAGCAACACCAATTTCTCAAGTGCAAATAATGTTTTTTCAGCAAACGGTAATAGCAACAATTACCCTCATGTGAATACCAATTGTACGTTTCCCACTACAAATACCAATCTTTTTCCAATAGGGTCGAATAATATTGTAAACCAGGGTACTAGAGAGCTAGGTGACATAAATACCTTGAAATGTTGTAAAGCGCTGCCTAGTTTTGATAATGTAAACCACCTGCATCCGCTCGAATTTTTGGAATACCTTGAATGTTATATTGATGTTAACAGAATTTCTATGGTTGAATTTTCACTGATGGTAAATCACTTGTTTGAGAAATCCGCCAAAACTTGGTTTGACGCGTTTATTAACACTTTTAGCACGTATACAGAGTTCAGAAACGCATTTTTGGACCAATTTTGGGGCCCAGAAAAACAATTAAAATTAAAATTGCAACTTGAATCAGGGAGATATAGAGAGGGAAGTGGATCTTTCGTAGATTATTTCAATTCCTATGTTGCCAGAGCTAGACATTTATCACCACCATATAGTCAGAAAATGCTAATTTCCACTATAGCTAGGCACTTTCCTCCAAATATTTCCTCGATACTAGTTGGGACGAATACCCTTATCTCTGCAGTAGGAAGACTCAGACAGGCCGACTACTATTTTGATTCGGATCGTAAAAATCGTGGATATCAAAATGATACAAATCATTTTAACCGAAATTCAAATCCAAGAAATTTTCAGAGGGGAAATAAAAATTCAAATTTTGATTCAAAACAAAAAAGTATTGCCACACTCGATTTTGATGGGAACGATAATTCGGAAAACGACCAAACCCCTCACTTTTCGGCTCAAATGTGAGGGCTTTGTTAAATAGAGCCTCATACAATAACCCAACGCAAGACCTGTTGGAGGAATGCGATTTTCAGCATATTCCGGCTGAAGACCGGTCCCCAGTCGTTATCGCAGATTTTTATGGAATACAATTTCCCGCACTAATCGATAGTGGAAGCACAGTATCAGTCCTTTCAGCTGATACCTGGTCCCAACTCGCGGATTTTCAACAGGAAATTCCATCTTTTCCATGCAACTCCGGAGTTAGAGTCGTAGGTGCCTTCAAGGCCAAGTATAAAAAAGTGTCCTTGCAGACCATGCCGACATTCTTTCTAGAAAATCAAGTATTTTCACATGAATTCTTGGTTATTCCCGGCCTATCATTTCCAGTAATTATCGGAGTAGATTTTCTAAGGCGATATGAATGTAATATCGACCTGAAAAAAAGAATTATTTCATTAAGAATAGAGAATAAAATTGTTATTGTTTCCGAAAAAATATATGATCACGATTTTAGTGAGCACTCACCTCCAACGATTTCTGCTTTGGTTAATAAGGGGATCGTCCCAAATAATTCAATTTCCACTGATAATGCCAGTGATGAACGTTTTAAAATTGTCTTGTCCTCGTGTCAGTTACCTGAAAAGGAACAAATGCTCTTTGCAAATTTACTTGAAAAATTCAAAAATACTTTCTCGAATATACCTGGGAGAACAAAAATTTATGAACACAGTATAAATTTAAAAAAACATGAAGAATTTTTCATCCGTCCTTATCCGATACCAATTGCTCATAGAGACGCCGTTCGAAAAATGATTTACGAAATGGAGAAGTGGGGGGTCATCGAGCGGGCGACTACTCCTTATATTTCCCCACTTATGACAGCGGTAAAGCGCGATGGTTCAGTCCGCGTTTGTCTTGACGCGCGTCATTTAAATACCCTTATCATTCCGGATAGGGAGTTGCCATTAAGAATTGATGATATAATTTCGAGAATTGGCGGGAAAAAATATTTATCAAAGATTGATTTATCGCATTCGTACTGGCAGATCCCCTTAAGGAGGTCGGATAAAAAGTATACCGGCTTCATGGTAGACTCCAAGACTTACCAATTCACCTCCCTCCCTTTCGGAATATGTACGGCCGTCAGTTCATTTACTCGCGCCATGGATAAGATGTTCGGCGATGAATTTGCAGATTTTTTGTTAACGTATGTTGATGATGTCCTTGTTATGTCCGACTCTTTTTCACAGCATTTAGATCACCTGGAAAGGGTGTTTCGCCGTCTTGAAAAAGCCGGGTTTACAATAAAAATTTCAAAATGTCAATTTTTCCAGACCAAAATGGAATTTTTAGGCTTTATTGTTAGCGCGACCGGAGTGCGTCCGGACCCACAAAGAGTTCAGGCTATTGCCGATTATACCCGTCCGAAAAATGTGAAGGAACTACAACGATTTTTGGGACTCTGTAATTACGACAGATCTTTTTCACCAAAATTCGCTACCTTTTCAGAACCACTCACCGCCCTTTTGCGCAAAAATCAGCGCTGGAAGTGGGAATCCGTTCATGAGGACGCTTTCCAGCTTCTCAAGAAAGAATTACAAAATGTTACTCTTGTATACCACCCTGATTTATCGTCACCATTTTTTATAGCGACGGATGCTAGCGATTTTGGCATTGCCGCACAGTTATACCAGATAATCGGGGACGAAAAACGCGTCGTTGCCTGGTGTAGTCGATTGTTGCTAGAACGTGAGCGCAGGTACCACTCTAATGAGAAGGAGGTCCTAGCCGCCCTTTGGGCAATCCAACGTTGGCGAACTTACCTTTTGGGAAAGGAATTTACTGTGGTCACCGACAGCAAGACTCTGACATATTTGAATTCCTGTCGTTTGTTATCCCCGCGAATAACACGTTGGGCATTAGCCTTACAGGAATATCAGATCAAATTCGTGCATCGTAAGGGCCGCGAGAACCTCATAGCCGACGCCCTTTCTCGGTATGCTTGCGTAAGGCTTCCCACGCCAGCAGACAAGTGTTTTCAAATAGCTTTGCTCCGTTTGCCTCAACCATTTCTTAAGGACTTGAAAAAAATAAGAGAGTATCAAGCCAGCGACGAAAAATTATGTGAAATAAAAAATAAACTGCGTTCAGATGAGAAAATTAGTCAAACATTTTTACTTCACAATGAACTTCTTTTCAAAAGGGGTGAAAATGAAAATAAACTCCTGTTATGTGTTCCCCAAAACTTGGTTCAGGACTTCATTTTAAACTATCATGTAACTTTGGGGCACTATGGTATATTGTCACAAATGAGGAGATATTTGAAGTTAAATTCCAAAATTCTTATAAAATCATATTGGTTCGAAGTCATTGAACGTTCACGTATCTGTTTATTATTTCCAAAATTATTGAACCACGAACTTTCGATTAATAGTTGAACCTAAACACAGGCGTGACAATGACTTCACCTGACTTCCTCACTGTCACGTTTCCAAAATATAGATTAAATATATAAAAGGCGCGAGGAAGCCAGCACAGGCATCATTCGATCATTCAAGCATTCAATCAGTTTCAATCATTTGCCACTGTGCCCGAATCTTCGGAGTTCGGGCAGAACAGAAGATGCCCTTCCTCAGGCTCCCAGAAATGCCTCTTAAATTTGTACATATAGGGTAAGTTAAGTTTTATTTATTGTTATTCATTTCCAAGAATAAATGTGTGTATATGTGTTGTTTCAAAACCCTTTTGAGTATTATTTATTATTACCACTTTTGAAGTTCATTCTCTAAAGGATCTAGAACACAACTTAGGCAACCCCCGCCTACAGTTTGTGACATGGTGGAGGCGCCAATGGCTCGTTCCCGAGGTTGGTTCTTCACAACCAACCTCACATTTTAAAATCACATGTTCTCTTATTTTGTCAATTAGATTATTTTTATTTCATTGAAGTCAAACGAATATTTTAGTAAAAAACAGTTTTCATTATTTTGAGCATTGAATATAAAAATGTGTTTTTATATGGGGCATCTGGCCAGGATTTGCGAACGGTCCAGCATGCTAAAACTGGACTGCCTCGGTTTGATTTTCAAATGGGGCGTTCCTGGTAGTGCATACAGATAGGCATGCCAAAACCTTCTGTACCCATACGAAAACTGAGTGAGAAGTATTAATTTATTTTCAGTTGTTTGTGACCCATTGAAAAACAGAGAAACTGTCATTTTGATAAAAATGTACTATATTGCGAAAACGTTAATGTCTTGAGGTGATATACAGAGTGTTTGAAGAAGTAATTAATTGTTTTGTGTGGAAATGGAGTTTATTTAGATATTTAGATGGAAATAATGAGGAATTATTGAGATTTATGATGATTTTTTTTGTATCGAGAGAAATGTGGAAGTGACCATATAAGAAAATATGAGGGTCACAGTTCACAAAAATTATCTGGTTCCGAAAGAGATGGAACTAGAACGTTGAGGGTATTCGTGGATATTTGTTATCGATTCATAACATTGAGGATGCCCCTCAATATTGATTTCCACAAGGATTTTACTACTCGAAACAACGTAATCACCTTCATGACTAAAGTTCCATTGGAGTATAGTATAATATCATAATTTTTCTTTATTTTAATCGCAAGCCAAGCTTGAAGTTTGAAAAAAAAATAGAATTTCAATTTTCTGGATCATTTATCTTTAGAGAATGAACGTGAATAATCATCATAGATAGGTTTTTTTATAGGAATTCTCAAGAATTTTCAGTAATTCCCAGTAATTTTTTTGAAGAATGATTTATGTTAAGGATAGGAGTTTTTTTATTATTAGATTTGTATGATGATAGGTTAGTACGTAGTGCTAGGAGTACCCATCTGACCATTTTTTAACGACGGGGGCCGTCGTTTTCAGAGGAGGGGCATGTCACAAATAGGGTTATTTTTCATTCATTCATTCAAATTCATACAAGGTTCGAAGTCATTGAACGGTCGCGTCTTTGTTTATTAATTCCAAAATTTTCGAATCGTGAACGAACTCTTTTTTCCATAGTTGAACATAAACACAGGCGTGACATTGACTTCAACGAACCTGGACTATCGACCTGATTTCCTTACTGTCACGTTTCCGAAAATAAAGACAACTATTTAAAAGACGTAAGGAAGCGGGTTCGACAGTTCGACTACCGGTTCGACTGCGAGTTGGACTGCCAGTTCTAATTGTAGCTCTGTTTTTTCAACACGACCACGGGAAGTCTCTTCTTGATGTTGAATCATCTCCGATAAAATGGCTTGTCGGTCCTTAGCCCGAAAATCAGGCGCTTAGGACTCTGACAAGAACGCGTCGCGAATTTACCTTAAGAATGATAAATACGTTTTCATCGGTCGTCTGAAGCTGTGACACTGATGCCCTTCCTCCAGGTCTCAGAAGATAGCATGTACAAGCATAAGGTATGTTTTAAATTGTTATTCATAGTCTGATTCTGAATAAATGTGTATATTTGTTGTTTTGGAAATGATTTCACTTTTTTTCCGACTATTCATAAATTGCCAAGGTTCATTCTCTATTGACAAAAAGAACACAGCTTAGGCAACCCCCGCCTACAGTTTGTGACAATATATAAAACTTGGGTGGCCTTAAGGGATGAAGTTTAATTCCCAAACATGCAGCGTACCATCAAGAAATATATTCGCTGCTGTGACATTTGCCAGAAGGCGAAAATATCGCAATTACCTCATCCTGCTCAATTACAGATCATCCCTTCTGGAAAGGACGATTTATTAGCCGTTGACGTTCTCGGCCCATTGATAAAAGGCCGAGGGGGGGTGTCCTACATTTTCGTTGTACTGAATGTCTTTACGAAACACATCACCCTGTATCCGTTGAAGAAAATTACCTCGCGAGCAATGGTAAACAGGATCACCCAACAATATTTCCCCACTCATGGCGTGCCTAAGCGAATCTTGCACGATAATGCGACCCAGTTTACCTCCAGACTTTGGAGAGACACCTTCCAGAGCTTAGGCGTCCGTTTAGTATATATTTCCGTCAGACATGCCGCCGCGAACCCTTCCGAACGTTGCATGAGGGAAATTGGTAGGATTCTGCGAACCTACTGCCATGACAAACATTCCAAATGGGCAGGTGATATCCAACACTTTGCCGAAATCATGAATTCGGTAATCCACGAATCTACCGGATTTTCCGCAAATGAACTGCAATTTGGGACGAGTAGAACGAAGTTATTACCTGAACATTGTGCCCCTCCTGCGGACTACGAAATTAGTCATGCTGATAAACTCATCTTGGCAGAAGCCACTTTCAAATCGCGAGCAGAGCGTCGAGCGATATCACACCCAGGTCGGATGTACCAACATTTTCAGCCCGGCGATCTGGTCCTTTTAAAAGCCAATAATCTTTCGTCTGCCCTTCGCGCTGAAACAAAAAAAATGTTGTTGTTCGAGGGACCCTATCGCGTAAAAAAATTACTAAGTAGGGACGTGTACGTCTTGGGCCATATCGACAGTGACGTGGAACGAGGGATGTTTCATGCCACCCATATAAAAAAATATCACTTACCTACCTGAATTTCCGTTTGGTCCGGAATTCACGTACGAGGGGGGGCGCGATGTAGCAAAACAACATTGTCAACTCTCTCTTACCTCAGCCACCGTATAATTATGGTTTACGTGTCCACCGGGTATATTTTGCGATTTCCCTAATTCATTGTTTTTTACCGATTCGCACTTTTTATTGCAGAAGGTCGTCGCACCTGTCGAGTCAATCAGCTGTTAGGGCATCTCGGTCGTCGATCTCTTTTCCTTTTCTGTTGATATTATAAATATGATTTATCATCTGCCAGGCATAGGCAACCCTCGGCACAACCAAATGCGTGGATGGTTGCCTAACTCGAGTAAGTTGACAGGTACTATTTTTGAATTTTGCTGTTTCTCTCGCACCTACCAGGTTGGTAAAAAACCTCGCAAAAACCTTTGACTTGTTCTGGAAGAATCTGTTCGAGTGTTGGTCTTTTTCAACAAATGGTTGTCCATCAGTGCGCGTCATGAATTAGAAACCGAATAATTAATCATCACTGCAAATTCTCTGTATAATTAGTGAATGCGAGTGGTTCCAGATTCGACTATCGGGATTCCCGGTATATTTGTCAATCGTGCCTGTATTTATTAGGTGAGTTATTAATCTTACTTTTTTGATATGAAGCACGTGTTTGTGCTATGCCGGACTTGGTCCTGAAACTAGTATTTATTAGTTTGCAGAATTGCATAGTGCCACTATAAACTTCCCCTTGCTCTGTATTCACCGGGGACGTATAGGGATCGTGAATTAAACCTGGTGTGGGTACCTCAAACAGAACCGGTCTTTTTTCTTCAAACCCCCTGAGAACCCCGTTTCACCACAAGATTGTCGACTGATAGCTATTAAATCGCGTAGACATCCTCAAGAAGATCAAAAGTTTATTGATTCCGAAATTAAAAAGCTTCTCGCAGATGGTATAATCGAAGAAAGTATTTCACCATGGCGAGCTCAAGTACTCGTAACATCGACTACAAATCATAAGAAGAGGATGGTTATTAATTACGCCCAAACCATTAACAGATTTACAGAACTTGACGCGCACCCTCTTCCGAATATAGAAGAAATAATAAATAAAGTGTCAAAATATGAAGTATTTAGTACGATCGACCTGAAGAGTGCTTATCATCAAATACCTATTTCCAAAGAAGAAAAACCCTTTACCGCATTTGAAGCTTGTGGAAATCTGTATCAGTTCCTTAGAATTCCATTTGGAGTCACGAATGGCGTAGCAGGCTTCCAAAGAGTAATCGATTCTATCATTCGAAATGAAAATCTTCATGCAACGTTTGCTTACTTGGATGATGTGACGGTATGTGGGAAAGATCAGCTAGAACATGATCAGAATCTTCACAATTTTCTTGAAGTAGCTAAATTGTATAATCTAACTCTCAATCACACCAAATCGAAATTCAACCTCAAATCTATAAACCTTCTTGGATACACCATAGAAAATGGAACTATAAAACCAGATTGTGAGCGTCTCCGTCCTCTTCAAGAACTCCAGGAACCAAACAATCCAACTTCACTCAGGCGAGTGATAGGTATGTTTTCGCATTATGCCAGGTGGATACCGAAATATTCAGATCTGATCAGACCTCTCATTCATTGTAAAACATTTCCCATTTCTGAAGAAGTCATAAAATCTTTTGAGACTCTGAAATTAGCTATAGTGAAATCAGTTGTCACCGCTATTGATGATAAAGTTCCATTCACTGTAGAGACAGACGCCTCTGATTTTGCATTAGCTGCTACCCTTTCACAAGGCGGCAGACCAGTAGCTTTCTTCTCTAGAACATTATCTGAATCTGAAAGACGACACTCTGCAATTGAAAAGGAGGCATATGCTATTGTAGAATCACTTCGAAAGTGGTGTAACATGAAAATTTGCCTTTTCGTGTTCCATATTGTGAATTCTGAAAATAGGTAATATGGAAGCTTTGTAGAGATGCACTGCGTAACTCAATGATTTCTTTTCTAGGTTTTGAGGTACTTTACATAATTTCATCTTGTTAAATGTTTTCATTTTCAATGTCCATGACTGGACGACTGGTAGGTTATTTTCGTCCACTTCTCATCTAATCTCACACACTTGTCAGATGCCCATAAAGATTGTTGTTTACATCATAGTCTCTTACCAGTAGAAGACTGTTTGTCGCGTTTAGTGGCAGTGGCCTGTAATGATGCAGGGATATTCGCAATTTTGTATCGACTGGTGAATCGACTAATGTATCGACTATCGTATCGACTATCGATGTCATGATCGATATTTAATATTTCTTTCAAGTTGCATCCCTGAATCTGACTTGAATCATATTATTTGGGTGGCTAGATTGACATTGCGCAGAGACGGATTTTGGTTTGTATTATTTTTTTTGAATAGATCACAAGTGCTCTGATTGACGGAAACTTGTTATTTGAGCAATTTCCGTTTATTCATCCTTCTTGCTGATTCCTTCTCTTGCGAAAAGGTTTCATATGCTGAAGCCAAAATGAAGCCCTTTTTGATTTTGACTCTCGTGCGATCAGGTCAGGTGGTGGACACCTACTTTTGTGTTAGGCCTTTCCGATAGGAAGGTAAGAAATATTAAATCTCTTTTTGTGTGGATGATATTCGATAGGGTATGTACATTTCAGATATCACGGCCTTATACAGGGGAGCAGGGGGTACAGACTGAGTGGATGATATGAACTCCATTTTCTTTTGACCACATGCTATGTTTCTGGACTTGAATTGAATTTTACCAATGAACACTGTTAACTGGATGGATCACTAAATATCAAATCTCATCAACCATGGGCATTTAGAAATCTTGAACTGTTTTCTGGACTTCACTGTTTGGACATCACGTGGACACTTTTTTCGATGGTTGAGGCACCTGAGGGATCTTCGTGCTTTGAAGCCTGAGTCACCAACACACTTGAAGGTGGAAGCAAGACCCTGGTGATTTCTTGTGCATGTCTCTGGGCATCTATAGGACCCGACAGCCTGGAATTTCTGGCAGAATCCTTGCTGCCAACAGTGCAAGTCCCTAGCAGCCCTACTGGTTTAGATAGCCAGTGATCCTGACTTCTGACAGGAAGTCCAGGGGAGTCCAGACTCCCGGTATGGTTGATTAATCCTTAATCCCTAGGATTTTGTTACTTTGGAGCCTGAACTCCCAGAGCCCAGTCAGATAGTGAGACGTCCTGGTCCAGCTTGGATGGTAGGAAGAGCTTGCCCTGGTGGCAGCCTGTGGACCCGTCAGCCAGAGTTGCAGTGCAGAATCCAGTTGCCCTGGGATACACCAAGTGCCCAGGTCTCCAGGTGTTTGTGAATCCTGTCAACTGTGTGGGGATCCAGTTTTCCTAGCACACCTAACCCCTAACGCCGACTGAGGGAGGAGTGTCTTTGTTCATCCAGGTAGTGAGATCTATTGGACCACAGTTGGAATCTCATGGTTCAAAATCCAGAACTTGCAGCTAAGGTCAGAATTTTCCATATATATTTTTTCCCTGTCTTGAGGACATTTCAATTGCATATTTTTTCCCTGTCTTGAGGACATTTCAATTGCATATTTTTTCCCTGTCTGAGGACATTTAACATGTACTTTTTTTCCCTGTCTTGAAGACATTTAACATACATATTTTTTCACTGTCTGAGGACATTTAATCTACATATTTTTTTCCCTGTCTGAGGACATTTAAATAGTTATTTTTCACTGTCTAATGTCATGAGATATTTGAACACTTGTCAATAACACATAACAGTCTAAAATCGGATTTTACATTTAATAGAATTATTGGGTCTGTTAGAGACTCTGTGAACCCAAAGTATAGGCCTATATGAAGGGAAATCAACCCTTGTACTGAGTTACAATCATAATACATATTTACCACCATTTGAATACCTATTGTTGACATGTTAAGGTGAATAAATCTGTTAACAGTTATTTTGGCTTATATTTATATCTTGGATTTTTTTCTCAGTAATTCAGCTGTGAAAACTGAGTGGCGCCTGACAAAAGGATAACCCCACTAGTTACCTATAAAAAGAACTAACTCACGACCTGCTCCCAAACAAACGAGCTGCCGTGCCTATAACAAATAAAAATCTTTTTCTTTTTCAAAACATCAAAAGAGTTGTTATAGATAATTGGCACCATGAACGTGGGGCCCGATTTTTAGACTGTTAAATTTGGTCATTATAAAAATTAGATAGTGACATTTTTGAAACTTTTTAGCACAACACCAGCTGGAAAAAACATTGTGGAAAATTGAACATTTTACCAAGGATTTTATTGGAGTTCACTTGGAGTTTTATTGGAGTTCTATTGGAGTTCTGTACACTGGAGTTCTGGATTTGAGCAGCCCCATTTTTAGTCCAACTTCATCTGCTTGTAGTGAGGTGAGTCATTTTGTGCACAGAGTATTTTTGCATTGCAGCCGTTACCTTTTGAGGAATTTTCATTATGATTATGTGATCAGGTTGTTTTCATGTGCATTTATTCAGGTACCCTGATTATTTTTTAGGTATATATAAATACCTGGGCTTGTATAACTTAACCTAATTTTTTTAAAAGGAACAAAAAGTTTTTAAAATGGAGTCTGAATTAAAAGCTAGACATTTACTTATTGAGGAAGTCAACTATGAATTGAGATTGAGAGGAATAGTAACAAATAGGCCTATGACTGACAAACGTAAAGTTCTATCAGCAGCCATGAAGAGAGAGGAAAAGTCGGGTATATCAGCTACTAGTCTTGTTGATACAGAGTACAATTTTGATAATGAAAAAGTTTCAATTAGTAACACCTTAGACAACATAAGTCAACTAATTCCAGATTTTAATGGCCCAGTAACTGATCCTTTATATTTGAGGTTAAGATCTCGTTTGGCACATGTTATGATGAGAATAAACAGAATCAAAAATGTTGAAGGTAACACAGCACCTACAGAATTTCGTAATGAAGCATATGCTTCTTGTTTAACCTTAGAAGCAGAGTTAGATGAGAGGATCGCAGAAGAACCACCCATGTTTGATCCATCTGTAAATACATCTTCTCCAAGAATTCATCCTAACATGTTGCCAAGCACTTCAAAACCAGCTTCTATTTATAAATGGGACTTAAAATTTGACGGTTCAAAAAAATCTCTAGGGGTTAAATCATTTCTAGAAAGGGTTTATGAACTAGCTGAAGCTAGACAGGTTACTCGACAGCAACTGTATGAATCTGCAGTTGACTTATTCTCTGGTAAGGCTCTTTTGTGGCTTCGTCATGTCAAAGAGAACAATATTGTAAGAGATTGGGACTCTTTATCTAAACGTTTAGAACAGGATTTCTTGAGTAGGGACTATGATGAGGAGCTCTGGGAAACTATTAAACATAGGAAACAATTTGAGGATGAATCCATCGTCATTTTTGTGGCTGTAATGGAGCAACTATTCAGTAGGCTCACGTCTACCCCAGCACTAGTCACAAAGGTGAAGTGGATTCAGAAGAATTTAAGACCTGAATTTGTAGAAAAGCTAGCTCTCAATAGATATAACTTAGTAGAGGAATTAATCACTGATGTGAAAGTTTTAGAAGGAAGTTTTCAGAGATCTTCAGGTTAAATCCAACTCAAGAAAATCTCATGTCAATTCGGTTGCCTGTGATTTAGATTATGAATTTAATAATTGCAGTTTAGAAAGCAATAATTTTCAGCCAAAAAAATCTTGGAACTCAAGGGTATACAAAAGGTCCAACTATAATCAGCAAGCTAGCAGTAGCACTGAAAATAAAAGTAATGAAAATAAAAAACCTATGGTTTGTTTTAATTGCAAATTAGAGAATCATCATTTTAGGCATTGCACTTTAAAAAGAACTAAATTCTGCTTTAGATGTGGAAATCCAGGAGTAACTCTTAGTGAATGCTCAAAATGTTCGGGAAACGAGTCCCGGAGGTAAAACCATTTAATCCTGGGCACGTTTTGCCTCCGCAACTTGATGCCACAAGCAAGGTTCGAACATCAGAACAAAATAATTTGATTTCATTTGTTAAAAATTATTTTCAAAATATTAATGCTACTGCTCCTATTTTTGTCAAGAAAGATTTTGACAATAGACCCTATGTAAATGTTACAGTATTTGGACAAAAAATTATTGCTTTGCTAGATTCAGGTGCAAGTAAAAGCACTATTGGTAATAAAGGTATTGAATTTGTCAAGTCTTTGAATCTAGATATAAAAAATTCTAAACACAATTTTGTTCTTACTGCAGATAATGCAAAACAGACTGTCACAGGTACAGTTGATATTCCTATTTTAGCTGGAAGTAAATGTCAAATTATTTCATTCCTTATAGTTCCTTCTTTGAATTACTCATTTATATTAGGAAGTGATTTTTGTAATGAGTTTAAATTGAAAGTAAATTTCAAAGATAATTCTTGGGAGGTCAGTGATTGTACCAATGTCAATATCGCTTCAGTCGGATTAAATAATGACATGTCATTCACAACTGATCAAGTTAAAAGTCTAGACGATATGTCCCGAGACCAGAAAATTGTAGTTGATGAAGTAATTTCAGAATTTAAAAAATTATCTAAAGACGGTCAATTGGGGAGAACTAATAAACTGACGTATCATATTGAAACTGGAGATGCTCAGCCTGTCAAGCAACGGCAGTATTTAATGTCACCTTATATGCTGGGTCATTTAAATAAGGAGTTAGACAATATGTTAGCTCTAAATGTAGTTGAACCATCCAGTAGTGAATGGTCATCTCCAGTACTGTTGGTAAAAAAGGCTAATGGAGAATTTCGTTTCTGCTTTGATGGACGTAAGTTGAATTTGCTCACTAAGAAAGACAGCTATCCTCTTCCTGTAGTTGATAGAATTTTATCATTGTTAGGCAAGGCAAATTACATCTCATCCATTGATTTAAAAAGTGCATTTTGGCAGATTCCCTTGGATGATGAATCTAAGGAAAAGACTGCATTTTCTGTCCCTGGGAGGGGCCTTTTTCATTTTAATGTCATGCCTTTTGGTCTGTCCAATGCTGCCCAATGCCAACAGAGACTAATGGACGCCATTTTTGGTCCAGAGATGGAACCTAACGTATTTGTGTACTTAGATGATGCAATCATTATTAGTTCAACCTTTCAAGAACACATTCAATTACTCAGAGAAGTGTCAAAGCGGTTAAAAGAAGCAAACCTCACAGTCAATATTAATAAATGCGAATTTTTTAAATCATCACTGAAGTACCTGGGGTTTGTTGTAGATAAATTTGGGTTAAAAACCGATTCTTCAAAAGTTCTAGCTATGGTGAATTTTCCTAGACCAACAAACACTACAGAAGTAAAAAGATTCACTGGCTTATGTAGTTGGTATAGGAGGTTTATCCCACAGTTTTCTACATTAATGTCACCTATAAATGATCTTTTGAAAAATAAGAAAAAAGGACAAAAGATAAAATGGTCTGATGAAGCAGATAAGGCTTTTCAGAATATAAAAAATGCATTAGTATCTGCACCTGTCTTGGCTAGCCCAGATTTTTCTTTACCATTTGTAATACAATGTGATGCATCAGACACCGGTTTAGGTGGTGTACTCACTCAAAATCAAAATAATGTGGAAAAGGTGATAGCTTATGCTTCAAGAAGTTTGTCTAAAAGTGAAAGAAACTACAGCACAACTGAGAAGGAAACCTTAGCTTGTATTTTTGCCTGCGAGAAATTTCGTCCATATGTGGAAGGAGTTAAATTTACTCTAGTTAGTGATCATGCATCCCTTAAATGGTTTTTTAAAATGAAAAATCCCACAGGCAGACTTGCTCGCTGGAGTGTTCGGCTCAGCCAGTTTGATTTTGACATTGCTTATATCAAAGGATCATTGAATGTAATTCCTGACATTTTATCTCGTAGTCCAGTTGATTCACCTTTGGAAGACTCTGAGAAATTGAGTGTGTCTGAAGACATTTGTGTGATGAATGAAAATTGCATTTCCTTAGATATTGATTTGACTAAGTTAGATTCATTTTATGAGAACATTCGCACAAAAATTCTACAGAAACCTGATGAGTATCCACAATGGTCTGTTAAAGAAGGTTATGTATACAAGTTAATTCCGTCAAAATTAGATATGGACTCTAACGTTTCTGAGTGGAAGTTGTTGGTTCCCAAGAGTCAAAGAAAACAAATAATATCTTCATGTCATGATCCTAGTACTGCTTCACATGCAGGTTACCACAAAACATATACTAGAGTTGCTCTTACGTACTATTGGCCCAAGATGAGGAGAGATATAACTCAATACGTGAAATCTTGCAAGATGTGCGCTTCTCAAAAAGCACCTAATCACTCAAAATTTGGACTAATGGGTACTGAGCGTAGTGTACGTTTTCCATGGCAAGTGATAGCCGTAGATTTAATGGGACCTCTTCCCAGAAGCTCAAGTGGTTTTCAATACATTTTGGTAGTATCTGACTGGTTTACTAAATATCCTTTGATTTGTCCTTTAAGAAATGCTACTTCTAGCAGTATAATAAAATTTTTAGAAAATGATGTTTTCCTAGTTTATGGAGTGCCTCAGCACATAGTATGCGATAATGGCAGACAACTCATTAGTAAATCCATAAAAAAACTTGTTCAGGACTATGAGTCTACGTTTCGATATACGCCATATTACCATCCTCAGGCTAACTATGTAGAACGAGCAAACCGTACCATCTGTACAGCAGTCCGGAGTTATGTAAATGGAAATCATAAAACATGGGATAAAGAGTTGCCTAGAATAGCATATGCTATGAGAACTGCGGTACACGATGTGACAGGTTACAGCCCTGCCTTTTTGAATTTCGGACGTGAGGTGCCCTGTTCAGGAAAATATTATGGAAAAGGAGAGGTACAATTAGATACAACCAGTAGAGAGCGATGGGCTCAGAACTTGGGTAACTTATCTGACATTTTTAAGGATGTTCAAAATAAATTGAATTTATCATATAAAAGGAATGCTAAATATTATAATTTACGGAGAAGGGACATAGAATTTTTCGTAGGAGACAAGGTTTGGAAGAGGAACCGGGTCCTCTCAAATGCTGCTAACAGTTTTGCTCAAAAGTTAGCTCCACGCTACACTCTTTGTACGGTAGCAAAGAAAAAATCAAAACTAGTATATGTTTTGAAGTACCAAGATGGCTCAGACGCCGGAACTTGGCATGTTCAGGATTTAAAACCATATCATGGATCACTTACTGATGTCTCCACAATCCATAGTGATGAGGAATCTGCATGTGACGATTAGTAGGAATCATGATCATGAAGAGGTTACTGAACACATCACGAAAGTGATTTGTACATACCATTGTAGATACAGGTTAAGGTAGATTGTAGGTTGAATTAAGCTTAGCCTCAATTCATAGATGATAGGAATTAGTAAATAGGTAAATTGAGCTCAATTTAATATTAAGAATTTTTTGTCTGTACATATAGATTCCGAGTATAAAAAATAGTCATCTTTCAATGCCTATTTTTTATATCCGAGGAAGGGGGTGAATGTAACATGAAAATTTGCCTTTTCGTGTTCCATATTGTGAATTCTGAAAATAGGTAATATGGAAGCTTTGTAGAGATGCACTGCGTAACTCAATGATTTCTTTTCTAGGTTTTGAGGTACTTTACATAATTCCATCTTGTTAAATGTTTTCATTTTCAATGTCCATGACTGGATGACTGGTAGGTTATTTTCGTCCACTTCTCATCTAATCTCACACACTTGTCAGATGCCCATAAAGATTGTTGTTTACATCATAGTCTCTTACCAGTAGAAGACTGTTTGTCGCGTTTAGTGGCAGTGGCCTGTAATGATGCAGGGATATTCGCAATTTTGTATCGACTGGTGAATCGACTAATGTATCGACTATCGTATCGACTATCGATGTCATGATCGATATTTAATATTTCTTTCAAGTTGCATCCCTGAATCTGACTTGAATCATATTATTTGGGTGGCTAGATTGACATTGCGCAGAGACGGATTTTGGTTTGTATTATTTTTTTTGAATAGATCACAAGTGCTCTGATTGACGGAAACTTGTTATTTGAGCAATTTCCGTTTATTCATCCTTCTTGCTGATTCCTTCTCTTGCGAAAAGGTTTCATATGCTGAAGCCAAAATGAAGCCCTTTTTGATTTTGACTCTCGTGCGATCAGGTCAGGTGGTGGACACCTACTTTTGTGTTAGGCCTTTCCGATAGGAAGGTAAGAAATATTAAATCTCTTTTTGTGTGGATGATATTCGATAGGGTATGTACATTTCAGATATCACGGCCTTATACAGGGGAGCAGGGGGTACAGACTGAGTGGATGATATGAACTCCATTTTCTTTTGACCACATGCTATGTTTCTGGACTTGAATTGAATTTTACCAATGAACACTGTTAACTGGATGGATCACTAAATATCAAATCTCATCAACCATGGGCATTTAGAAATCTTGAACTGTTTTCTGGACTTCACTGTTTGGACATCACGTGGACACTTTTTTCGATGGTTGAGGCACCTGAGGGATCTTCGTGCTTTGAAGCCTGAGTCACCAACACACTTGAAGGTGGAAGCAAGACCCTGGTGATTTCTTGTGCATGTCTCTGGGCATCTATAGGACCCGACAGCCTGGAATTTCTGGCAGAATCCTTGCTGCCAACAGTGCAAGTCCCTAGCAGCCCTACTGGTTTAGATAGCCAGTGATCCTGACTTCTGACAGGAAGTCCAGGGGAGTCCAGACTCCCGGTATGGTTGATTAATCCTTAATCCCTAGGATTTTGTTACTTTGGAGCCTGAACTCCCAGAGCCCAGTCAGATAGTGAGACGTCCTGGTCCAGCTTGGATGGTAGGAAGAGCTTGCCCTGGTGGCAGCCTGTGGACCCGTCAGCCAGAGTTGCAGTGCAGAATCCAGTTGCCCTGGGATACACCAAGTGCCCAGGTCTCCAGGTGTTTGTGAATCCTGTCAACTGTGTGGGGATCCAGTTTTCCTAGCACACCTAACCCCTAACGCCGACTGAGGGAGGAGTGTCTTTGTTCATCCAGGTAGTGAGATCTATTGGACCACAGTTGGAATCTCATGGTTCAAAATCCAGAACTTGCAGCTAAGGTCAGAATTTTCCATATATATTTTTTCCCTGTCTTGAGGACATTTCAATTGCATATTTTTTCCCTGTCTTGAGGACATTTCAATTGCATATTTTTTCCCTGTCTGAGGACATTTAACATGTACTTTTTTTCCCTGTCTTGAAGACATTTAACATACATATTTTTTCACTGTCTGAGGACATTTAATCTACATATTTTTTTCCCTGTCTGAGGACATTTAAATAGTTATTTTTCACTGTCTAATGTCATGAGATATTTGAACACTTGTCAATAACACATAACAGTCTAAAATCGGATTTTACATTTAATAGAATTATTGGGTCTGTTAGAGACTCTGTGAACCCAAAGTATAGGCCTATATGAAGGGAAATCAACCCTTGTACTGAGTTACAATCATAATACATATTTACCACCATTTGAATACCTATTGTTGACATGTTAAGGTGAATAAATCTGTTAACAGTTATTTTGGCTTATATTTATATCTTGGATTTTTTTCTCAGTAATTCAGCTGTGAAAACTGAGTGGCGCCTGACAAAAGGATAACCCCACTAGTTACCTATAAAAAGAACTAACTCACGACCTGCTCCCAAACAAACGAGCTGCCGTGCCTATAACAAATAAAAATCTTTTTCTTTTTCAAAACATCAAAAGAGTTGTTATAGTGGAGACATTTTCTCATTGGAAGAGCATTTCGGCTAATAACTGATCAGAAATCGGTATCTTTCATGTTTCATACCAAACATACGGGGAAAATAAAGAATGATAAAATTGAACGATGGAGATTAGAACTTTCTAGTTATAAATTCGATATTATCTATCGACCAGGAAAGGATAATGCCGTTGCTGATACACTATCCAGGGCAGAAAATTTATCGAAAATATGTTCTAGTCTTAGTTCTGCAGAAAAATTATATAATTTACAT
Organism: Phaedon cochleariae; assembly: GCA_918026855.4. NCBI lineage: Eukaryota > Metazoa > Arthropoda > Insecta > Coleoptera > Chrysomelidae > Phaedon > Phaedon cochleariae. Next base: position 33,848,451 of record OU896708.1, read on the forward strand.
CAGTCTCTATGCCACCCAGGAATAACTAGAATGGTTCACTTTGTAAGATCCAAAAACCTGCCTTACTCAATAGAGGATGTTAAAAGAATGACTACTTCATGTTCAATCTGTGCGGAAATCAAACCACGATTTTATAAGAATGAGAGTCGACTAGTCAAAGCTACATCCCCTTTTGAAAGACTAGTATTGGATTTCAAGGGACCATTGCCGACATCATCTCACAATAAATATCTACTCACGATAATCGATGAATATTCAAGATTTCCTTTTGCTTTTCCTACACGAGACGTATCTTCAGCATCTGTCATCAAAAATTTGTCGAATCTGTTTTCTATATTTGGAATGCCCAGTTTCATACATACAGACCAAGGTGCTTGTTTTATGTCACAAGAATTGAAAGATTTTCTTCATTCCAAAAATATCGCGACTAGCCGAACTACTGCATACAATCCGGAAGGTAATGGACAAATAGAGAGACAGAATGGAATTATCTGGAAAACAATTGAGTTGGCTGTTCGAACAAGAGGCTTGAAGATATCTCAGTGGGAAGACGTGTTGCAAGAGGCTTTACATTCGATCAGATCACTTCTATGTACTTCGACCAATACAACACCACATGAACGAATGTTTCATCATAATCGTAAATCATCTAATGGATATTCTGTACCTTCATGGTTGATGACTCCTGGACCTGTACTCATGAGAAGACAAGTTCGACGAAATAAGTACGAACCTCTCGTTGATGAAGTTGAGCTATTGGAAGGGAACCCAGACTACTCATACGTCAGGCTACCCGATGGACGAGAAACTACGGTCTCGAACAAACATCTTGCTCCTACAGGAAATCATGATGATACCGAGCATCTGGATGTTCCAATAGAGCGAGATTCAGTTGAACAAAATACTGTGGAAGAGCAGTCCACATGTCCTGATAGAGAAGACTCACCTACTATACATGAACGATCTATATCAGAAAGAGGAGAATCATCTGCTTCGCATTCAAATGAACCCATGATCCGGCGTTCTGATAGAATAAGACAATCTCCTAGATATCTGGATAATTACTGTCGTTTTTAATACTAAGGGTGAATGTGGTATTCAATCACTTTGTATGTTCCTATTTACATGACAGTGTCACTATCTGTCGCATTAATTAATGTATTTGTCACTGTTAATTATGTTATATTTTGTTGAATAAAGCCAACATTTGGTCACATACATCACACCACTCAATATATTCATAAAAAATAAT
>OU896708.1:33850202-33875728 GCA_918026855.4 Phaedon cochleariae
TTTATATGCAACATTTTATTGGATATGCACGTTTCTCATGAGTGTTCCTTGGTCAGTTTTTATAATTCAATGTCAACGGATGATTTGATTTACTTTATGTTTATAAAACCCTCATGGTTCGAAATTACTGATATACCGTATGTTCTACTCGTGACATGACCCCTCTCTCCGAGAAAACTGGACCCCAGTTTTCAAATTACTACCTACCTAAATATATCGAGGAGAACCTATATTATCTAAAATACTCAAATTACAAAAACCAATAAATCTTGGAAATTCAGTTCACACACTCAAAAGTTTAGTATCTACAATGCACACTCACACCTTTACTTAGTCCGGCACTGGCTATTCAACTAGAGCATTTAAATCAGACTCTTCTCGGTGGGACTCCTGGCAGCTCGGGGTAGGGAATGACGATTGGGCATGGCATCCTCCAATCGTCATGGGAATTTCGGCAGGATCCTTTTGGGCTCGAAGGTATCTTTGTCCTGGGCATCGGGATGACATCTTTTGGGCTTCAAGATTTCCTAGACTGTGTTTCGAGGTAATTGGCAGCTGAACGAAGGGAACTGCTGGCTTCTTGGGGTAGCGATTGACGACTGATGGTCATGGCATCCTTCCATCGTCGCGGGAATTTTGGCGGGATCCTTTTTGGGCTCGAAATGTATCCTCGTCCTGGGCATAAGGGTGGAATATTTTTGGGCTTCAAAGATTAGTTAGCTTCTCTCGTTCTGGGCTGATACCCTGAAGTAGGAATCCTTTGGGATTTATGATATCCTGGCTTCTAGTATTGGCCTGTCTCTTGAGGGTAGTTGGCAGCTGAGTGAGAAGAATTGCCAGCTATCTTGGCAGTTGCTGTGATACCTGGTAGACGACTTGGTCCATGGAAGGAACGATGAATTCCCGTCATTCCAGTGGTTCGTCAGGCTATCCACAACTCGTGGCAACTCCTGGCATTCCTACGTTTTTCCTCTTCGTTCCTGGGCTACCCAACAGCTACCATCGAATCATGCTGTATACAGTCATACAGTCCTTGTTTGGTCATCTGGCTGCATCCCCCTGGGTGTCTGACTTCTTGATAAATGTTGTATGCCAGTGCTCAGTGTGCGTGCCTCCGCATTGTTTTGTGTGAAGCCGTGAAAACATGCAAAAAAAAACAATTGATTCTCAAATATCTACGTTACTATTTACATTAAAATGAATATTCCTTGATAACTCTATATATTCTTATTACATATCAAATTGGAATAGTTGAATGTACAAAATTCAGTTGATCAATGGATGATTAGCCTATGTGCCGTGCTATGATTTATACCTCAAAAAATTCCTATATTATTTGTTTCAGTATCAACATTTATGCAGTAAATCAAATTTTACTGATTAAAGTATACTCACTCGAAATAATCTATGATCAGGACCTCGATAAAAAAAAGAAAATAACTTCTTGAATACTCTAAAATTATGATTATTGATCTAAGTTTTATAATAAGATATTTACAAGATTCCAAACTTGATTAATTATTATACCTATAAATAAATGAGAAACAATATACTAGCAACACAATGCAACACGAATCAAGTGTCAAGTTCATATTTCTTTACTATATCGAGTTCGTCAAAATGCATGCTATGTAATTTTATCACTACTAGTGACCTAGTAAGCAATAACAAAAAAAAATTCGAATAGGTGAAAAGTTCTTGTTTATATCGAGCAAAATTTCAACTGCGTCTTCCCGTTTGAGAAGTAAAAAATTATTGCAAATAGTTTCCTAAATGAAAAATTAAATAATTGATTGAATAAATAAGAAATAAATTATGAGTTACCTATACCTACTTGCATATTTTTTTTAACTATGCGAAATTATGATGAATTTTTCATAAGTTTCTATTCGATTCAGTAATTTCAATCATTTTGGTGGTGAGTGAACTATATTTTGAAATTGAAATGAAAATAATTGCCAGTTCTGCCAATGGAAAGTTATTCAAATCAACAAGCGCATAAATTGAAATAATGGTAAAAACTTAACTTATGTCATGTTAAAAAACCAACGTGCCTTTTCGTTGAAAAATTTTGAATATAAAAAATTACCTTTCTGATAAATATATACTCGAAATTGTTACCATGTTATTTCATATTTACATATTGATCATTTTTGACATTCCAGGTCCAATCCGTAAGATTTAAAAGGATATTCATCTGACAACTCATTATTGGCAGCTTGAATAAACTGATGAACCGTCCGAGAATTGGTACTTTCATGTACTTTGAGCAATATTTTGACACAAGGGCCCTTGTGATTATTTTTTGTTCAATATGAAATATTATCAGAACTTTATTCTATTTATTTATCTTTGGTGTAACCGGTTTCAAAAATACATTGGCGTTTATTCAATTTGAAAAATCTGCATTTCCTTATTTCAGTTATTTCGATAAATTCAAGCTATTACCTACCTAATGATAATAACATTGAGAACTATTTTGTGATATTTTTCCACTCAAACATTATTGAATTGATTGAAAATACTCCTTTTAAATACCGCAAGCTCATTCCTCCAATTTTGTTAGAACTTGACCGTACATTTCTTTGTCTAACAACTCGCAAATATTTTCCATTTTTGGAAAATCATCCCCGGGGGTAAATATCATTATAATCATCTTCATAATTCATAAATATACATAATTCATCATATACGAGCTCATTATTTCACATAAAAACATCATTTCATGTCCTATCAATTCGAGGACAAAATATCTTCAGTAAGGTAATCCTTCATGCCTTAGTGTGTCACATCTTCCAGGATTCCCTCCTCTTTACTGTTATAGTGCATAATACCAACTATAACACTTCGTACTTTTTAGAATATCAACCAAACAGCTACTTCTCTGGATGTGGTTTGGCTAGGACCACGAGATATGCTGAATAAGGTGATGATTATTCTGTACGAAAACGGTTTTCACTTGAAACCAAGTACAAACTCTTCATTGAGAGTTTACATACACATCATTATTCTTGAGCTCAATTAATTCATTTCATATCATATTTCCATAACATAATAATATCATATTTGCGTATAATTCATTTCAGGAGGAATGACAAAAAAATGGTAAACGATAACAACGTTTAAGAGTATTTTCAATATTTGAAAGGTCATATATATACTGACTAAGATATTTTGAATGGAAACATTTTCAACTATTACTTGAATTATTAATTATTTGCAGTCGCACTAATATTGAAATTTATTATGAATTATATCGAGCACGATGATTTGTTATTATTGTTTTCATTTCGTATTGTTATAAAACTATAGGCACGTTGTGAATGACTTATTATATTCTCAATTGAGTGTTCATGGCATTGGCATTGCATTTTTTGGAATGATTTTATCAACTAAAAATAAAAGTATTTGAAATCATCTCGATATGCCCGGCGCCTCCACCATGTCACAACAAAGGATTTGGAGTTGAGAGGTAATATTCAAATAGGCACAACAAACGAGTGGTTTGTTGTTAAAAATATTCAACGTCACGATAAACTAGATGGTGTTTCCACCATGTTACGATATAATGGAGATGGTTAGGTCCATCCATATCGATTTGAAAGGGGTAATGCTTGGCTTAATATTTTGCGAGAGGTAATATTCAAATAGGCACTAATATAGTTTAGGGGTAACTGAAAGTACGAGACTACATTCAAACATAACAATATATATTATAGCATGAAACATTATGGGTAGTGATGACAAATATGAATAAACAACAATGAATATAAAGACCTAATAACAACTTACATTATAACGACCATTACGACGAGCTCTTGTCAAGTCAAGAGTAGCCCCAGACCAGACTAACTTCGGAACCCTCACATCCAATATTTATATACAACATTTTATTGGATATGCACGTTTCTCATGAGTGTTCCTTGGTCAGTTTTTATAATTCAATGTCAACGGATGATTTGATTTACTTTATGTTTATAAAACCCTCATGGTTCGAAATAACTGATATATCGTATGTTCTACTCGTGACAATATATGCCTGGGAATATTGTAGCATATCCTTGGGACATCGGGATATATTCCCATATATACCTCAAATAATATTTGTTCCAGAAATACAATGAATATATGAATATTACGAATAAACAAAATATTGATGAATTTTCAGCTATCAGAACTTGATTTTCAACACCTCTAGATGAATAATAACTGGGAATGATGGGTAACTTTCGGTAGGGGCCAACCGCAAACCGCGTTACCAATATTCAAGTTGGCAAAACAATAAATGGAGAATATGATGGATGCCAAAATTTCCAGATTGAGATTTTCGATTTATCTGAGATGAGTGAGATGTGGTGAGATGTTTAAAAGAATATGGTGTTCTTAGTCAAGGCTGGTTGCCACGGTTACGTTGGTCAAAAACTGACGACACTTATAAGGTTCTCGTTCATAAAAAATCCGTAAGAGGCGCTGATACCTATATATTTTAACAGTACACTGTACATATTTTCAATGATCATCGTACCAAATAACAACAATCACGACAAAAAAATACAAAAATGGGGTAAGTACGTTCATTTTTGATAGTTTTTGATGAAATTCTGATAATTGATATACCCTATTTCCATTCTGAAGAGGATTCGTACAGCGACGTCTATTAGAATAAGATGTAACAAGAACGTTATATTGCTATTTTCAACTGTTTATTGTCGTCAAGTTTGGGCAAAACAAAGTGCAAACACCATATTAATTTCAAACATCTCAGATTTATCTGACATTTTACATTTCCAGAAGGGATTTGTTGTGTTGTGATCGGCTTATCATCATATCTTCTTATTTCGTATTTTTCGTCAACAAAATATATTGAAAATCTGTTCATTTTGAGACCGTTTTTGTGAATTGTGATCTATTGTGAATCATCATTGGTGAATGGTGAAATACCTAAACCGTTAAATGCTAATGCCCCATCTCTATCCCTACTCACAATCGCACATCTCTACTGACGCCATGTGTCATTAATTCATGCAGGTGGCACGCGACGCGACGCGAGTGACGCCTAAAGGCTAGTTCACGTAAATGCGAATCGCGAATTGCGAATTGCGAAGCTGACTCCCATTGGTCGATATCAAAATCATGTCGAAGTAGAAATTTTGACAGATGTCAAGTTTAATTTCTTGCGAATTCGCATTATTTGAAATCTGGGGGGCGGGAATCTTGAAATTATTTTAATATTTTGGCGAATATCGCAGATTTTTTGTGTGAACGCATGCGTAGTACGCGTAGTAGTGCCTACAAATGTTTGTTATTGTTTCAGATTTGTTGTTGTTTTTTAGTTTCGGTAACTTTTTGGTTAATATAGGTTAGGATTTTCAATTGAATATAATAAACGATAAACGATTAATAAGATGTATGAATGTGAAGAGGTAAGATACATATACTCAATTATATTACTCTATAAATTATAAAAGTAAAAAACATAGTATAGATACCAAAGACATAAATACCTATCTTTCTATAAAATCCGGCCTCACTGTGTTGTGGAATATTGTTATGATGAAATTATTTCTTTTTGTACCAGGTCGAATGTGCGGAATGTGGAGCCGTTTTTCCTGTGGAAGATTACCAATATCACATGTGCGACACCCCAGCAGCTAACCATCAAGAAATTGCTACCAGACAGATTCCGGAAGAAATCAATGTGGCTAAATTGGCCGAAGCTATACAAGCACGTCCTGCTCTATGGGACCATACACTGCCTCTCAAGGAGAGAGGAAAGGATATTAGGGAAAAGATGTGGAGGGAGGTGTATGAAGAAATTGATAGGATGATCCCCCTAGACATTATTGAGAAAAAATGGAAAAATCTTAAGGATACTTTCCTTAAACATTTAAAGTAATTTTTATGCATAAAACTTATAGTTTAAAGAAAATATATATATATTCGTTATTCAGTTAGATATTTTTTTAGAACATATAAGCCATCTGGAGGAGGTGTAGATGGAAAGAAGAAATGGAAACATTTTGAATGTATGTATTCCTTGGCAAATGTAAATTCTAACAGAAAAACATTTGGCAACTTTCAAACGGTGGAAACAGAAGTCGACCTTTCGGCTCCAAGCACCTCAAAAACACCAGACCTTTTGACACCAAAGTCCTCAAAAATCGAGTCGAAAACACTAATCAACAGCCCTGACATCACAACATCCAGAAACAAGAGACAAAAAAAAGAGGTAACCCTATGATTTTTGATCTCGTTAAGTATTAATATTTTAGATCAAAGTGATCAACTACTGATGGAAATTCTACAGCAGCCAGCTCCAACAAGTCATGCTGCTCCTGCAATTAGTCCTGCTTTGATGGCAGTACAGGAGGTGCTCAATAAAATGCCACAGAGGATTAGGATGGAGGCAGAAATAGATTTCTTAAACAGAGTTTACCAGCTGTATGCTGAACATTCTTAAATTAAATCAGTTTCTTCATTAGTATCAGTAAATATTTCTGTTAGCTTCAACAATAATGAATTTGTATTTTGATATAAAAAAATTTATTTCAACCATTGTACATCAATTGGAGCTATATTTAAAAAATAATCCATTAACAGAGAGCGCATAGCACTTGCTCTTCGGGCATATGCATTTCCTCCCATTCTTCGTACACTTGCCAATCTATTCTGAACTGAAGTCCTCCATTCCCCTTCAATAATTTCTCCTGTCCACTTTCTGTATCAACATAATTGGGGGGACAGTATTTTATGTGTGCTGCTTTTTCTAAATCACGCTTTTTCAAAAAGTTATGCAAACAAACCAATGCACCAACTATTTTATCAGTTGTTTGCAATTTCGCAATAATTGGACGTTCTAGTATCCTCCATTTGGCAACAAGAATGCCAAATGTATTCTCAATTATCCTCCTTGCATGGCTCAATCTGTAACATAATAATATTATTTGTGTATTGTAAAATATATGAGTACACTTCTCTGAATAAAGCAATCTATCTATCTATAATCATATAATTTGTATAATGTATAAGTTTATAGTCTGAAATTTAAAGCAGTTTGTAATACTGTAAGCTGTAGGCTATAATTTACCTATAGTTGAAAATTCTTTCCTGTAGGGGAAGAAAATTGCCAGGGTATGGTCTCATTAAATTGGTGCTAAATGGAAAAGCTGCATCAGCAACAAAACAGTAGGACAACGGTTCACTTTCCTCCCAAAGTTTTCTTGGAGGAGGCAGGTTTAAGGAATTTGAATAAAACCTTTGTCCAAAATTGCTACTTCGGAATATTCCTCCATCACTTTGCCTCCCTTTTGCACCAATATCAACAGCAGTAAAACAATAATCTGCATCACAAACAGCTAATAGCACAATGCTAAAGAAGTCCTTGTGATTAAAGAAATCTGATCCAGTTTTTGGGGGAGCCTACAAATAAAAACTGTAATGAAGGAACACTTACATTAAAAAAATGTTTACAACCTGAATCCTAATATGTTTCCCATCAATGGCTCCCACACAATTTGGAAAGTTCCATTTTGTCTCAAAACCTTTGTAAGGGTCTTTATTCTGGGGCCCTTACTTTGACGCTCTGTTCAGGACAGGAGACTACTCTGGTATTTGACAGGGGGGGATTCTCGAGCGCCAGATTTTTGATAAAGGTGATTTACTTCACCTGCTCCTCCCAACTTAGTCGGGAAGGAGGCCCACAGTAGCAACAGTGGAGAAAGGTACAGGAGGTATACCTACCTCGGTACCCACAGTATAATCCAGGGGTCAATGGTATTGAATCGACCTGGAATCAATAAGTAGCCAAGGGAGTGTAGGCTTTAATTACAAACCCTGGGTCTAGCCTGGAATACTGGTTGCTATTTCTGGTCTGGATAATTACAGGAATCAAAGCAAATTATCTCTCAGGTCTTTGGTATTTTAAGGTTAGGTCTGGAAAATTATCTATTCAACTATTTCATTATTTCTACCTGGAGAATCGGAAACACAGTTCTAAACGAATTAAACAGATTCAATTTGTATTTATCTTTTCTTTTCCTTCGATTTTCTAATTTTCTAATATCGGATTTTTAGTGAGGTTAATTTATTAGATTTTTCCATTAATGTCAATAGTTCTGAAACATAGAACACCGCCTGACGGGATACAAAGCACAGAGACACCGGTGCACAGGACTGGATTTCTCAAGGAAAAGAAGAAGAAGAGTTGTTAACTGGCTTGTCAGTGTCAGTCGTCAGTCAATAATAATATTCTGCAATTTTGACAAATGAAAATATTGAAAAAAACCAATAAAGACAACAGAAGAAGAAGAAGAAAATATTGAAAATCACTAAATAAATTATTGAACTATCTGGAACTGAAAACAATGACAACAGAGAAGGAAATATGAAATATGCAATCACAAAATCCGTTTATTCAATTTAGAGTTCTGGATTCTTTACACAGGTCGGGTGAGTATCGGTGTGAAAAACAACAGGAATGAAATGAGGCTATAAACAGGATGAATAACACTGGTGAAAAATATACAAACTTACATGTGTAACAGGAAATCACTATACAATACTATTTTACACTGGTTTTGAATGAACTATGAGAACACTAAAAGATCAGCTAGAGAATCAGGAGCTTGAAGAGCAACGGAGATCAGGTAGTGTAGACTTGTCGAGAAGAGCTTAGAGAGTGTCTAATCCTTGGCTGTCTTCAGTATTTATGCACTGCTTTGGCCTTGGCACGAGGACAAGTAAATCTGGAATCTCATTGGTCAAAACTCCCACCTTGTCATGGCTCATGGCCATGGCCACTGAATCTGTCCTTGAAAAACACATGTGCACCTCCAACACAAAACGCGGAAAAAATAATATTACACCCTAAATGGGCACAGGAACAGGATCTACTACCTTTGCTTATGCTACTGAATGAATTTGGCTGGAAGATATTCAATAACAACAAAGTTATGAGCATTTAAACATTCATCATTTCAACTGATAAATAATTCAATCAAATTTCATATCATAAGCAAAGGGTTGAAAAATATTGAAGTCTTTAGGGTTGTAATGATGTTCATCAGCTTTTACTATCAGGAAAAGCTGTGGGAAGTCAGGAATCAATGCATTACTCAGCTCTCTCAGGTTTTCAGGTTTCGAGCTTTCGAACAGGTGAAATTCGACTAGAATCAGGCTCAGGTACTTAGATTTTGATCAAAACCAGTCTAGTAATGAAGCTGGTCAAAAACACTTCATTACACACCCCTTGTACTTGCGGAAAAAAAATGGAAGCTCTAGCTTCTATTTTTTTTTTTTAACTCATTCATAACCAAAATATACACTATATACATTACCAACTATAAACTGGAATACTTATATACAATCCTTATATTTATACCTTATCTGGAAATCATATTACATCCACTCAGGATATCTATAGCAGGACCTAACTGTAAACCATATCTATATACACTATCTGGAATCTTTTCTCACTATTCAGATTATTTACAACAGGATCTGAAACAGTCAAAAAAAATTATTATTTAAATCTATACTTACAATTTACATAAACGTCTGGATTTCTGGACTGGACTAAATTCAGACGTCTCTGGACCAAAGTGTTCTGGAAAAATTCTTGCTTTCCACTTGCAATTTTTCCTCTGATGACCAGGATTCCCACATTTCCAACAAATCCTTACTTCTGCAAAGTAGGAGTAATGGGAGACAGATCTAGGCAAGTTTGAAGCAGAGGCGGGTCGGACTGCTTCAAAACCAGAATTCCGGAAACAGGACTCGTCGGAATTCATAGCTGCGGATGCCTTTTTCTGTTTCCAAGCTGGATAACGGGACGATAGGAAATTGTCCGGACCTAATTTCCTATTTCTGTTCCTGGAACACTTTCGCATTAAACCTACATTAGTAGTACCGGTCTCTGTAATGATTTCTGTCACTCCATTGACAGTCTGGACATCATTACAGAACCTAAATTCCATCTGGACTGGAATTTCTGGAAAATCTGGAATTTCTGGAAAATCTGGACTTTCTGTACATCCTGTACCAACAGGATAGTCGGGTGAACGGAGGAAATACGGATTTCTGGAAAAAACTGGATATTCTGGATCTTCTGGAGAACCGGAATTTTCTATCCAATCTGTATCTCCTGGACTTCCCGGATTGTCTAAATTACCGGGACTTATTGACTGGACTGGATAATCTGGAAAATCTGGATTTTCTGGAAAATATGGAAAATCCAGATTATCTGGAACATATGCTCTACGCACATCTGCTGTATCATCAGGATCTTCCGAAACATTCCTATTCCCTGAAAAATGTTGTAAATCTGACATTTCTGGAATATACGGATTGAATGATGGTTCTGGATAATCTAGATTCTCTACACCCACTGGATGTGCTGAATATCCCGGATCCCTACTTTCAGGAATTTCTGGATGCTCTGGATACCCTGGATGTTCTGGATAAATTGAATTTTCAGGACTGTCTGGATATTCGGGGAACTCACTGAGTACTGGAGTCTCGGAATTGTCTGGAGGGAGACATACACAATCACGGGATAAAATATCCCTCTGGCCACATCTGGAACAAAATATTTTTGGTTGGTGTCTGCAGGCACTTCTCATGTGACCTCGCAGTCCACATCTCCAACAAACAGTCTCACTGTTTCGAAGTCCTATATTTTGTCTTCTCTTCTGGGTAAATGTCCTGGAACTAGGTTCTTCATACCTAATCGGTTCTGGACAAAATGACACAGGTGAGGTTGGTGGCAGGTAGTGATAACCCTGGTAGGTTTGATATATCTCACTTCTCAGGCTCTCATATTCTAGAATTCTTGAGATTAGTGATGGTACATCCTGGAAATCAGTCTTTCTGATGTACAGGCGGTAGTCTGGCAGTAAATTCCGGTATAACCAAGTCAATTCTTGTGCTTTATCAAGAGTGCCTTGTCTTCGGATTAGTGTCTGCATGTCGATCACATAATCTCTAGCTGGTTCTTCCACTGTCTGTTTCCTCTGGATGATATCAATCTGGAGCTGTTCGTGATATCGAAACGGAAAGTATGCTACCTGGAAACACTCTTTGAAAGCTGGCCAGGAATTCCAGTTGCCTTTGTTACATCTGTACCATAACAGAACTCTTCCTTTTAACAAGTCAGGTAATACATCCAAGAGCTGGTCTGGTTCTACTTTCTGCACGTTTCCCATCTCTTCTAGGCTTTCCAGAAAATCTACAGGATCTGTTGTTCCATCAAATTGCAAATTCCAGTGATAGGTGTTCAATCCACTAGAATAACACAGGACAGGAATTTCAGGACTATCAGGAGGTATGTCAGGACTCTCTAGAGTTGTTTCAGGATCATCCGGATGTGTTTCTGGACTACCTGGAGTTGGTTCAGGACTATCTGGAGGCTCATGTGGTTCAGGATTATCTGGTAAATCTGGAGGCGGTTTCCTCACAAGATTCTCAGGCCTGAGGGCTAATATTTCAGGAACTTCCACCCTCAGGAACCACATCAATCGGTTTTGTAGCATCTCCACAGGACCTTCAGTTTTTAGACCATACCTTCTCAGTTCTCTGATTAATTCGGATTGGTTCAGGTTATATACCCAACTCACTCTTGGGTTCAAACCTGATATGTGCTCTCGGTAGCTCTCTGGACCTGGATTCCTCGATTTTTGGAGGTTCTCACAACCTTTACATATATCCTCAACTATATCAGGGCCTAACATTTTATTCAACTGGTTAAATGAGCTGGAATGTCAGGATGATTATCAGGATGAACTGTATTCGGAAATTAACGGATTTGGCTCTCTTGCTGTCTCAAAATTTAGTGACTCTCATGACAAAAAAAAACATATACCTAGACTCAACAAATAACTTCTGGATATCTGGATTTTGATTTCATTTATAGCTCAAGTTGACTGGAACTGTTCTCTACAAAAATCAGGTTCAAATTTATAATCAACTCTCAAAAAACAAACTATACAGGTACTTTTCTGGAAAAATGCTATGATTCTGATTCCAAACAATGAAATACTGGTTCAGGAAAAAAAAATGTACTGGACTTGTATCAAGCAACTTTTCTGTTGAACAGGACTGGACTATTTTCTGATTCAATAACCAAGAAGTCCCTGCTCTAGGGCGCCATTTGTAAGGGTCTTTATTCTGCGGCCCTTACTTTGGCGCTCTGTTCAGGACAGGAGACTACTCTGGTATTTGACAGGGGGGGATTCTCGAGCGCCAGATTTTTGATAGAGGTGATTTACTTCACCTGCTCCTCCCAACTTAGTCGGGAAGGAGGCCCACAGTAGCAACAGTGGAGAAAGGTACAGGAGGTATACCTACCTCGGTACCCACAGTATAATCCAGGGGTCAATGGTATTGAATCGACCTGGAGTCAATAAGAAGCCAAGGGAGTGTAGGCTTTAATTACAAACCCTGGGTCTAGCCTGGAATACTGGTTGCTATTTCTGGTCTGGATAATTACAGGAATCAAAGCAAAATATCTCTCAGGTCTTTGATATTTCAAGGTTAGGTCTGGAAAATTATTTATTCAACTAGTTCATTATTTCTACCTGGAGAATCGGAAACACAGTTCTAAACGAATTAAACAGATTCAATTTCTATTTATCTTTTCTTTTCCTTCGATTTTTCTAATTTTCTAATATCGGATCTTTAGTGAGGTTAATTAATTATATTTTTCCATTAATGTCAATATTTCATGAAACATAGAACACCGCCTGACGGGATACAAAGCACAGAGACATCGGTGCACAGGACTGGATTTCTCAAGGAAAAGAAGAAGAAGAGTTGTTAACTGGCTTGTCAGTGTCAGTCGTCAGTCAATAATAATATTCTGCAATTTTGACAAATGAAAATATTGAAAATCACTAAATAAATTATTGAACTATTTGGAACTGAAAACAATGACAACAGAGAAGGAAATATGAAATATGCAATCACAAAATCCGTTTATTCAATTTAGAGTTCTGGATTCTTTACACAGGTCGGGTGAGTATCGGTGTGAAAAACAACAGGAATGAAATGAGGCTATAAACAGGATGAATAACACTGGTGAAAAATATACAAACTTACATGTGTAACAGGAAATCACTATACAATACTATTTTACACTGGCTTTGAATGAACTATGAGAGCACTAAAAGATCAGCTTGAGAATCAGGAGCTTGAAGAGCAACGGAGATCAGGTAGTGTAGACTTGTGGAGAAGAGCTTAGAGAGTCATTGCCTTGGCTGTCTTCAGTATTTATGCACTGCTTTGGCCTTGGCACGAGGACAAGTAAATCTGGAATCTCATTGGTCAAAACTCCCACCTTGTGATGGCTCATGGCCATGGCCACTAAATCTGTCCTTGAAAAGCACATGCGCACCTCCAACACAAAACGCGGAAAAAATAATATTACACCCTAAATGGGCACAGGAACAGGATCTACTACCTTTGCTTATGCTACTGAATGACTTTGGCTGGAAAATATTCAATAACAACAAAGTTATGAGCATTTAATCATTCATCATTTCAACTGATAAATAATTCAATCAAATTTCATATCATAAGCAAAGGGTTGAAAAATATTGAAGTCTTTAGGGTTGTAATGATGTTCATCAGCTTTTACTATCAGGAAAAGCTGTGGGAAGTCAGGAATCAATGCATTACTCAGCTCTCTCAGGTTTTCAGGTTTCGAGCTTTCGAACAGGTGAAATTCGACTAGAATCAGGCTCAGGTACTTAGATTTTGATCAAAACCAGTCTAGTAATGAAGCTGGTCAAAAACACTTCATTACACCTTTTGCAATTTCTTTCCATCTCTCTTCTGTTGGAATTGGTAAATATTCAATATTCAAAACTTCCCAAATTGCAGAAGTAGTATCTCGTATGATATTGGATACAGTACTCAGTCCCAATCTGTAATTGTAGGAAATACTTTTCATGCTCATACCTGCTGCTGAGTGTCTAAAATTATATCAACTTTATTCTTAATTATTATTGTATAGGTAAGAACAATAATTTAATAACACATTATTATACAATATACATATACCTGAGTGTAGCTGATAACATCTCTCCTGGTGAAATTGGTTCCCTTGCATAGTACATCTTACTGATAATGGGAGAAACTTTTTCTAATAGCAAATCAAAATCTTCTATAGACATCCTGTGATAATTCCTAAACTTTTTTTCATCTTTAAGGCGCATTTCCTTTACTAGATTGTGATAAGCACCTTGTTGTTTCCTGTATTTAAATATTTCGCAAACGTCCACTGTCCTATGTATTCTATTCCGTCTCTTTTTCAATAATAAATAAGCCGCGACTGCTCGCCTTCTTCGCCAATAAAACAAATCCATTTCAAATATAGTTTTTGTTAGAAATTTTTATAAACAAAATGTATTGTGTGGTTACTTTGTTTATTCTTGGGGTGACAGCACGTGACAGGCACTGTCAGTGTGACAGTCAAAAATGCTAACCGCGAAATATAAAATAATAAATGTCTCCAGAATCCTGTCAAAACCGTTAAAACTTTCGTAGGTACATGAATTGAAATTAAAAAAGATATTTTTTTTTGCGAATTTCGCAATTCGCAATTCGCGATTCGCATTTACATGAACTCGCCTTAACGCGAGGCAAGATTTGCGATTTGCGACAAATTTTGCTTGATAATAGTTTGTCTATGGTACTGGTATAGCGGTACAGCGTGTCAACAGCGTGGTACAGCGGTGCTGCAAGTAGCAACTAGTGTATTGAAGTGTATAAGATCAAGTACAGTAAGTACACACTACCATGCACAAAGTACAGTCATTACAGTTTACAGTGTTACAGAACAGAAGAGTGTTTTCAAGATATTATGATATTATTTTCATTAGATCATAAATTGGATCTCCTGCTAAATACCTAGTCACTTGTGAATCCACAATCGAATGTGTGTCTTCTGTACATCGTGGTGTGATCGTTAATTAATTAATACGTATATGGTGTGCATACGTAAGTTTATCTAGTGGAACGTGGAACAAGTAAGGTTAGGTCAATAGATCTTGCACAGATATTTCAATAAAATATGTCAGCAAAAAGCCTAAAAAGTAGAAGAACTTTCAGAAGATTCATTTTGAATAAAACTCGCAATGAAGAGATGTTAATCAATACAGAAACTGTATCATCTGATGAAATCGTTTGTGAAAATCCACATTTTGAAGATTCTTCTGTTTGTACAAGTGCACATTTCTCTGATAATGAACCTACATCTAGTGATGGTCCTATACAAATGATACCAGAGATAAATCCATCTAGTTTGTCTACAATTGGTACAATTGGTGTCAATGTCAACAGTAATGAGGTTGCTCATCTAGATTTGAGAAAATGGGCTGTTGAAAACAAAATTCCACATTCGGCCCTGAATGATTTACTAAAAAAATTTTTACGTAAACATTTTCCTGATGCAGGGTTTCCTATGGATGCCAGAACATTATTTAAAACATCCAAAAATTTGTTCATGCAAAAGAAATCTCAGAATTATTGTTATTTTGGTATTGAAAAATCAATAAATGTCTTATTTCAGACCTATAATAATGTTGAGGTTACAGAACGAGATGTTATAAACCTTGCTATTAATGTTGATGGCCTACCTTTAAGCAAAAGTACTGATAGTTGTTTTTGGCCAGTGTTGGGATGTATTAAATCTTTCGAGAAGTTGAAAAACACTGTTTTTCTAATTGGTTTATTTCATGGTCATAATAAACCTGAACATCCAGACATTCTTTTATCTGATTTTGTACTAGAATGTGAAAAACTAGATGGAAAAATTTCAGTAGGTAATTTAGTTTTAAATTTCAACATTACAATGGTAATTTGTGATATGCCAGCAAAGGCATTTTTGTTACAAATTAAAGGACCAACAGGATACTATTCTTGCACAAACTGTTTTGTTGAAGGGGAAAGTGATAGAAATGTATATTTTCTTGAGGTCAATTGCCAGAAGAGGACTGATAGATCTTTTCGCCAGAGGTTAAATGAAGAGCATCACATTGGGACATCTTTGATAGAACATATTCCAAATTTTGATTTAATTGATAATGTTCCCTTGGATTACATGCACTTGGTGTGTTTAGGGATAGTAAAAAGACTGATTACCCACAAAAAATATGGTTTTGTTTTTGGAAAACCCCCACATAAAATGCGGGCATCTGACATTGTGAAAATAAATCAAAAATTGAAGAAGATGTTCCGTTTCATACCTTTTGAATTTGCTAGAAAAACAAGACCTATAACAGAGAGTAAAAGATATAAAGCCAGTGAATTGAGAACATTTTTGCTTTATACTGGACCAGTTGTCCTTAAAAAGATGTATAACAATTTTGTGGTGCTTTCTATTGTCATATCAATTTTAGTTAGTGATTTGGTGTTTGATGAGTCATGGCTCAACTATGCAGAAGATCTAATTGATTGTTTTATCAATAAATCAAAGATTATATATGATTCTGGTTTCTTTTCCCTAAATGTTCATTCTGTTATCCATTTGGTAGATTGCTGTAGAAAGTTTGGTCCACTTGGCAATTTCAGTGCTTTCCCCTTCGAAAATTTCATGCAGAAGATATTAAAATATGTGAGAAAAGCACATCAACCTTTACCACAAGTAATCCGAAGGATATCTGAGGAAAATAATTTATTTTGTAGTTTGTCATCACATCATGATACTTCAGACAGATGCAATATTGTACCATGTTGTTCTCAAGTGCATTCAGAGGGTCCTTTAGTATTGGGTTGTAAAAATCCCCAATTTAAGAAAATTAGTTTAAAAAACTTCACAATTTCTTGCAACACCTTTGGAAACAAAGTTGAGTTAGTAGATAGTAATATTTTTGAAGTGAAAAATATATGTTATAATATGAATAATGAGCTATGTGTTGTTGGAGTATGCCATAAAAAAGTAGGAGACTTGTTCGATAAGCCATGCAAGTCTTCTTTCTTAGATATCCACATCATTAATACAATGAGGCCTTCTGAGTTGTCATCTTTCCTTGTTAAAGATATTATTACAAAATTCATGATTTTACCCCTAAGTGAGAACAGCAATACTACTTTTGTAATATTTCCAATTATCCACTGTGCACAGAATTGATTTTATAAAAAATGTTCAATGTTAGTTTTTTGATCAATTAAATAAGTTGTTTTTTTATTATACTGAAAGGCTAATAACTGCAGTCCTTCAACCTGTGATTTTCAATTTCAATTAGACTGCATGTATAATTTTTACATATTTTCATGTATACAGAATTGTGAACAGAGCAATGGTAGAATCCTGACATCAAAATATGACCATTGATCACATTAGTAAAATGTTGGGGCCAAAAAAGTCATCTCTGTTAGGATATGAAGCACCCCTTGTGAAGGAAGAACAAAATAACATGGTGACATTTGCTGCCTTGAAAAACTCCAATTACCTACCGAAAGTTCACAAATTATCAGTAGAGTGGGTACTGCAATATTCCAAAATGATCAATAAAATTTCACTACATTATCCATAATGATTGTTAACTATCAACATTTTACTGAGGTAATTTTTGACCAATCCTCCTTGATATCAGGATACTACCATTGCTCTGTGTACAATCTATTATGCATCACCCTATATATTTGTAATGAATATCTTGAAGCCATTCAAGTGCTGTCACCTTAATTCTCTCAGCAGGATTGTTTTTTTTTAATTTTCGGTAATAATTTGAATATGTTTTATCGTGTCACACTTGTAACACTTCTAATATTATGACTGTAAATTTCTAGAGTTTAGTTATATTGCTGACCCTGTACTCTGAGTAGGTATATCATTTGACATTTATTAAGAATCAATCTACAATATGTGGGCAGTTATTGCCTTTGATGATGAAGATACTGTAGCTGCCATACCGAGCACATGGCTTTTTAAAGCACATGATGGCAAAGATATGTGTTATTGGCCTTCCGAAGCTAGAAATGTTAGTGGATATGTTCGGAGAAGGGAAGAACCAGAAGCTGATTGGGACCAATATGCAGTTACTATCTTGGGAAATAATTATGGTAGGATATGATATTTATTTTCAATAATTGGTACATGACATTTTGGAAATCTAGGATGGAATAAAATCCTTATCTTCATGACAAAAATTTGTTTCGGATATGTCGATTTTAATTTTTGAAAATCTTTTATTTTACATAAAAATTTTCAACCACCTCTAAACCACCTACCTCGCGTCCTAACCTACAGATCAACAACTTAAAAATTTCAAAATTATTCAAGGAGTCAATTGTCAAGTTACACCTCATTGAAAAAGTATTTTTAATCTCTATACCATGGTGTATATACTTTTTTCAATTCAGTTAAGCCATACATCCAAGAGAGCAGTCGAAAAATGAAATTTTTGTCTAAATTATTGGTACTGGTAGGTACTGTTTCATTATACATAGGCGTCGACGGACATTCAATATGAAAAACTTTTGCTTAATGTAGGTTAACTAATAGTTAGTTTACTTGTACAGCTACTGTACAAGTAATACAATAGAGTAGTGCTTACCACATAGATATTTGAAATACCTCTCTAACAAGGTGTAACTTGACCCCTTGTACAATATAAAAATTTTGAAGGGGTTGATCTTTTGGGTAGGAGGTTGACAGGTGGTTGAACATTTTTATGTAAGAAAATATATTTTCAAGAATAAAAATCGACCTGTCCTATAATTTTTTAAAATATATTTTTTTTATTCCATCATATATTTCCACACTGTATTATAGTCAGCTGTGTTTTTTTGTGTGTAGAATATGTAATGAGTAAGGCAATCAGTCACCTTGTATTCAAATTTTAGCTTCCTATGAGATGGCTGGGAAGGAGGCATTGAAGGCAGAGGAAACATCTGAGCTTTCATCAGCAAATGAGACAGCAAAAAGAAAGCGATTCCAAAATAGACTTTATGTAACAACTCCAGTCACTAATACAGATACTAGTGATGAATCAAGTGGTTCAGAACGGGACGAATGTTCTGATGATGAATATCCAAAACTGCCCAAGGTTCCAGAAGTATCACAAAAGGAAAATCAGTAAATGTAAGTTTGTATGAACACTGAACAGGCGTTACAAAAACAATTTTGAGATCAATGTTGGTTAACAAATGCTTCTTGATATCAATGAAAATTAAACAGAAAATAACAAATTCATATGTCATGTGTCATACAAAAGATCTGTTTTATTCCCAGCATCAACACCAACTTAATTTTTATTGAATTCTTGGTAAACTATTGTAATAACTCAGGCTCTCCCAACAATGTATCATCCAGTAAGTATTATATTAGCCAAATAAGAACTCTTTAATTCACATCATTCATGCAATACATAGCAGTGTTCTCATTCATGTCTTATTAGTATATCCTTCTAAACGATTGATCTTTACTCTGCCTACCTATGTGTCCTAATTAATATGTTTACATTGCTAATATTATAAAATAAGATCTAATAACAATAATCACCTTGGGAAGTTGTGTTGATGATTCTGAAGGTTCTACTTTATTGTTTAATAATTTATTTTGTTATACATTCAAATCATCATCCACTACACCTTCCCCGATAATGAGAAAAAAAAAGATTTTCCTAAAAAAAATGTTTTTTGTTTCTTTCGTATATATTTTTTCTTTCTTATAACTAAGACCTACCTATTTACACATATACAATTTATTATTCGTTATAATACTTAACTCTATTTTTATGTACTTCTACAATCCTATTTTCCATTTCTGAAACAACATTTATCTTTTTCTTCCAATATTGTATATGGTCCTTTATATACTTGTTCTAATTTATTTCCTACTTCATTTTTCACTAAAACTTTATCTCCTGCTTTATACGAAATTGATTTTTTGCATTTTTGGTCCAGAAATGCCTTCCTTTTAATTTTCGAAATTATTAAATTATTCCTTGCCTCTTCGCATGCTACCTGTAGTCGATACTTTTCAACAACAACTCTTTAGGATAATCTTCGAAATTATACAGAGGATCGATTTGATTGGATACATTTGATGGTAACTGACTTTGTTTTCCAAACACGAGTTCATATGGGGTGTATCGCGTTTCAGTGTGGATTGTATTGTCAAATGCAAAACACCAATATGAAACCCATGAACTCCAGGAATCCGGGTGTTTTGCCACCTGAATTCTCAAATAGGCCCCTAGGTTCTTATGTGAATTTTCAAGTGCACCTAGCGTCTCATGATGATACGCACTGGAGTTTAGTTGATTAACTCCTAAAAGATTACAACATTCCCGGAAAACAGTTGATAAAAATTCCGTTCCTTGGTCAGTTACAATGTCTTTAGGTATACCATACCGCAAGATGAAGTTATTGACAAATGACTTGGCGACTGTAGCCGCTTCTTTATTTGGTATGGGGTAACCTTCTACAAACTTACTCAATTCACATTGTATTGTTAAAATGTAACGATTATCATCTTCAGTTTGATTCAAAGGACCTACCAAATCCAAAAATATTTTTTGAAATGCTGAAGTGGCTGTAGTTGTGATAGACATTGGCTCTTTATTGGGCCTCGAGTATTTATATCGCTGACAATCGTCGCATCTTTTGACAAAATTCTCGACATCTTGTTTAAGTCCTGGCCAAAAGTTTTTTGATGTTGTTATACATACGGTTGATTCCCGCATGTCCACTCGTTGGTAACATATGGAAATCTTTTAAAATTGATTGTCTAGTTTCATTATTCTCAATATTTCTCAAACCTTTTATTATACAAATATTTGTGCCGACATTTGCAAATTTAGTTTTCATTAGAGAAATTTGTTTAAGTAATTCTGCGCATTCAATAGTTTTTTCTATACACAATCCTGGAATTTTATATTCTCTGCATGCATTTATCAGATCTCTCAGCGACGCATCGAGTGCAGACGTTGATCGAGAATTCTGACATTTCAAATATATTCTTCGAGTACTCTCATTAATTAGTGAATATTTGAATTTCTTCTTATGACAACCCTTTTTACTCATTATAGCAAATTCACTAGTAGGAATAGTCCGCAATTCCATCAACCCGCTAGGCCGTTTTAACAATTCCACGAATCCAGGGTGATCAATTCTGTTCTCTGTGGAATTTGTTGGTTCATCATTTTAAGTTTCCGCTTTTTGTTTGGTTTGTGCTCGCGTCATTACATACATATTATTATTATCATTTGTCACTGCATTAGTCATGGTTTTTAATTCGCTCGAGTCTATTGAAATACGAGACAGCGCGTCTGCTGTTACGTTATCAGAGCCCCTAACGTATGTTATCGTAAAATCGTATTCCTCTAACATAAGCCTGAATTTTGTTAACCTACTCGATGGGTTTGTCATACCAAAAAGATATATTAAAGGTCTGTGGTCAGTTAAAATATGGAATTTTCTTCCAAATAAATATGGTCTAAAATGTTTCACAGCAAAAACAATAGCTAACAGTTCCTTTTCGATAGTGGCATAGTTCAATTCCGATTTATTCAATTTACGACTTGCAAATGCGACGGGTTTATCATTCGAATTTGAGAGGACTGATCCTATTGCAAATCCAGAGGAGTCAGTTCTGAGAATGAATTTATTACTTTCTGAAAAATCTGGATATTGTAACACAGGAGGGTTCATGAGCGCATTCTTTAACGTTTCAAACGAGTTTTGACAATTTTCGTCCCACAGAAATGTAGCATGTTTCCTTGTTAACTTATTTAGTGGCTCTACAATGTCCGCAAAGTTCTTGACAAATTTTCTATAATAGTTGGCGAATGCAACAAATCGTTTAGTTTCATTAGAATCTTTTGGGGCTGGATATTTTTGAATAACTCGATTTTTTTCTGGATCTGGTGATATTCCGGCCGGTGAAATCACGTGACCCAGATATAAAATTTCTTTTCTGAGGAATTCGCACTTACTTGGGTTCAACTTCAGATTAACTTCCCTCAACCTTTGTAATACTTTAATCAGATTTCTGTTGTGATTCGCCAAACTATCACCAAAAATGATTAGATCATCTAAAGAAATAAAGCATGACTCATAATTCAACCCTGACATGGCTATTGTCATAACTCGAGAGAACGCACTAGGGCTGATTTTCAACCCCATCGGTAATCTTTTCATCTGAAATTGACCTCGTTCCGTTGTAAAAGCTGTATATGGGCGGCTGGAATGATCTAATTCTACCTGATAGTAGCCTTGTGATAAATCGAGATGCGAAAAATAAATAGCTCCTGACAACGAATCTAATATCTCGGAAATGCACGGTAATGGAAATTTGTCATCTTGTATGCGCTTATTCAAAAGTCGATAATCAATTACTATTCGCCATTTCTTGATACCACTATGATCAACTTTTTTTGGTACAATTAAAAGGGGTGATGATCACTCTGATTTCGCCTCTTCAATTATTCCATCGCCTAACATTGCATCTACTTGTTTGTGAATTTCAGATTTTTGTGCGTGTGGCAACCGATATGGCTTAACATACACTGGACCTGCATCTTTTTGCAAGCGTATTGTTTGTTTAGAAACATTAGTGACTGTTAACGGATCACCTTGCAAATGAAACACATCTGCGTATCTTGCACAAATTTTTTGTATTGCTGTAATTTCTTCTGTATTCAAGGAATCAAGATTGACCAAATCTAATAGTTTATCAACACGTTCAACTGATTCATATTTATCATTAAAACTAAAAAAATCATATTCCGTACATTTTTCGACTTTGGGACTATAATTCTTCAACTTGACTTCCGTATCATTTACATTCAAAAATCGTACAGGCACCCTATTATTCTGAGGTACCGCTAAAATACATGCAACATACACTCCTTCTGATAATTCCTCTGGTAAAACAACACACTCATCCATTCTTTCCACGTAACAATATTTAATTATTTCACACCGAGCTGGAATAGATATATAATTATCGAATTCAGATTCTAATGGTAATGTTATTCTATCAGTATTATTCCAGAACGAAAATGTGAATTTGCTATAATCTATAGTCGCGGCATATTTGATGAAAAAATCTGAACCGATAACTCCATGCATGCCACTTCAGTAGAGAGGCTATGCCAGTACCAGCCCAAGCCAATCAGAGACCAGCATTTGGTTGGAGGCCACACCCACTAAAAACCAGCGCGAAATTCAAATTATTCATACGGCGTCACGTCGCCATCGTGAATAAATAAATTAAAAAAAGCTGTCACCGCTGGGGGAAATTGAACCAGGGACCTTTGCATTATGAGGTAGCGTATATACGCACTGTGGTATTCCGACCTCCGTGATATTTCAATTATTTTAATGCTATTCAAACGGGATATCCATAGCTGGCGCGCGCTTATCTTTGCAACGGATCCATCGAGGTAGAGTGAAGCGAGAGATGCATTCCAGAGATAAGAAACTTCGAGTCGAAAATAATATCCATCGCAGGCGCGCGCTTATCTTTGCAACGGATCTATCGAGGTACAGTGAAGCGAGAGATGCATTCCAGAGATAAGAAACTTCGAGTTGAAAATAATATCCATCGCTGGCGCGCGCTTATCTCTACACGGGTGCAGCGACAGCAAATTTCGCAATCAACAGCATAACAGATAAGGTTGGAGGTTATCAAAACCACAAAAAACCCAACAACAAATTTCACAATCAGCAGAATAACAGGAAACGTCGAAGGTTATCGAAACCGCAAAAAACCTAACAATTTCACAATCAGCAGCATAACAGGAAACGTTGGAGGTTATCAAAACCACAAAAAACCCAACTAGTCGCATAAACAAAATACACGATAAGAATGACGCAAGAAATTATCGATATCAGCAGTCGTTTTAGATGGGTTTTTCCAGAACATCCGCGTCTACTATCAGCAAGTCACGCGGTATCTCCGCCAGCGTATAAAAGCGATGACGCCGCACAACATCATTCACACTCGAGTCTGCAATCGTGAACGTCGTCTCTTGACCAGCTCCAGCCAAATCATCACTGTTCGTGTGTGTGTGTGTGTGCATTAATAGCAATAATAGTAAGTACCTCTTTTTTATCAAAGTGCGTATTTATATTCTCAATCCTATATTATCCGACTTTTTTATTCCATTTTGAGTTTCTTAGTTTTATATTATCGGCCCCTTCCATTTTATTTTGAAAATAATACAACCTAGTGCTCATTCCGCATCAACCTTTTTCATTCCAAGTTTTTTTTTCGAGAATCAATTCAATGAAAGTGTCAATGATCAATCGCAGATTGATTTTATTTCTAGTTTTATCGAAAATAATCCATCCCAGTATCAAGCTCATCATGACTTTGTTGGACTGCTGATGTTTTTTGTCCTTTTTCTTTCCACCAGATGGATCTTATTCGAATCAACGCAGCTTCTCTGATTGCTCCAAAACAACAGAAACCAAGCGTGAAGTTGGTGGATCTCCTGCTCGATCAACCCCAACCAATCAAGACAGCGAAAGTGGTCACCACAAAATTTGGTAAATCTGTTCTGATTGAGTTGGAGGACTCTGTTGTGTTCCTGCCCAGTCGTGTAACTGAGACCTATTCCCCCCACATTGGATATTTCGGTAGCGGGAAATATTCCTTGGTCTTTAGAGGAAAGGTGCAGACTGGGAAGGCCAATCCAGCAGCTTCATTTGAAATTTTGGAGAATTAAAGTGAGTTACATTTTTTTATTTGGGTAAAATATCATCAATACAGCAATGGAGAGCATCAATAAAACCTTGACCAAAGTCGACGAAACTCTTTTATTAATTAAGAAAAATTATTCGAAACCATTGGCACTTTTTGTATTGAAATCAATCCGCTCACACATACGGAAATGTGTTTTAGCAATGAAAAGAAATACTTTTTCGATTGGTTTGAAGCGTAAAATTCAGACTAAGATCGGGGAACTGAAACGGATGAGATTTTTCATCAAAACTATGAATAGAGGACATGTTGGCTCCGGCCTGAAGCCCTATATTCGTTGGATTGATGTTAATTCAATCTTCGCGTCGAGAGTTCAGACCGGTCTTATTCTGAATTTGAGACATAAGGAGATTATTGACTTTTTGGAGGATTCATTTAGATTAGTGAATAAGAGAATTTCAAAAATTTTGGGGCGCTTTTCAATGCTAAAAGTCAACTTTACATTTTCCGGTGACTTCATTAAGCAGTCAAATAATGGGGAATTGGTTGACCGCAAACATTTTTGTACTCCCAATGCCATCGTGGACGCAGGAACGGACCTAGCCGATTGGTTCAAAATCAATGTGCTAGATGTGATCCTTAATAAACTTAGCGAATTTGCCGAGAAGAATAGCGGGTGGGCCTTGAGCGAAATTATTTCTCTGGAGGTTGCCATAAATAAATATGAAATGGGCAATGGCTCATCATACATCAAATTACCAGTGCAGATTGAGAAAAAGCAGGCTTGCATTAACGTTCAAAATGATGATGAGGCATGCTTCTTTTGGAGCATAGTCAGTTGTTTACATCCCGTTAAATTGAAGGCATATAGAGT